>JARFNR010333908.1:220-11757 GCA_030323935.1 Semibalanus cariosus
TCCTGGCCGTCAGTACCGCAGGATGGCCTGTCCTGGCCGTCAGTACCGCAGGATGGCCTGTCCTGGCCGTCAGTACCGCAGGATGGCCTGTCCTGGCCGTCAGTACCCCGTTTGACCAGTACACCATGCCGTCTGTTTTAGACGGTCACCGTCCTCTGTCTGCTGGCGGCCGTGGTCGCCGTCCAGGCGGACTACCAGAACAGCCTCTCGAGTTACGATCACCCCACCTCGTACGTGAAGGCAGTCGGAACGCCGGTCAGCAGCGCCGGCTACAACAGTCTCTACTACCGCAGCGGCTACCATGGCAACCACCGCGACGACTACAGCCACCAGTATGGCAGCTACAGGCCCAACTACCGCAGCAATTACGGCCGACAGCGCCACTTCGGCGGCGACGACGACCACTACTATGGACATCGCTACAATGACGGCCGCTACAGCAGATACGGCTACGATGACGACCACCACGATGACGATCGCTACGATGACGATCGCTACAACGGATATGGCTACGATGATGACGATTTTGACCATTGATAACAATACGTTGCGAACTTCACTAAGCCAAATATTTGAAGGCATTTGATAGGTGCGTACCAGTTAGTATTAGAAACAATGGAGTATGATTTCACGGATGATACCAGTATAGTTATGCATTAAGTGGCTAAATGTGAAAGATTCAGATGTAATGATAAAAGATTAAACAACAAATTACACCCTACTGGGTGTAATTTGTTGTTTAATCTTTTATCATTACATAGTTATGCATGTATGAAAGATTATCTGCTAAAAACTGATGTCCAAACTGAACTTGACATGTTCAAATCGGAAGTGCAAAACAGCAAAATACAATGTTTCCAAAGAAAAGAAGTAACATGTCTGCTGTCAATATAGGCGTTTATACGCGATCATCAAACACGTCTGAGTTTCCCTCCGAGTCACTGTGAAAATGTGCCAACAGTTCGATACAGACGAGTTACTTCAATTGGTTAACATCACGATGGTGTGCCAGTCACCACTCACAAAGCCCGAAAATTACAAGCTGGGCCAACTTCACTACAAGCGTCGATAATCTGATAACAAAGAACCTCATTTATGTTTAATGACTGCCTCGGCAATACTGGCGCTCGTATACTGTGAAAAAGTAAATGATCAAACAGAATCGCAGGCGAATTGCCTCAGAAACTGCCGAGTTCATGTGCTAAAATTATTGTGCACTATCAGTCAAACACATTGCATTACGCAGCAGCGTATGATTTTCGCCATGAAATATTAAACAAATAAAGATACAGCAAGCTGTGCCGTTTATTAATTTACAATCATGCTTATTCAGGAACACAGCACACTATCTTACACCCAGGTGGGATTTGGTGGAACCAGGAGCACGGGCATAGCTCGAACTTGTCCGGTCCACCATCGAACACACACAATGCCCAACTATTGACAATACACGGGTGCGATATAACCTAGTCAAGATCTCGCTGATACAGTTTTGAACTTAATCAAATTCCGGGGAAACGTCACCCTGAATAGCCATGTACCATATGCAGGGAACAGTGATCTCCTTCATGCCCTGAAAAATCCTCTACAAACGAGCGTAAATATGAAGTGTGGAACACCCTCTGTGCAGTAAACAATCAAACTGAAACCAATGCTTGAAACGCATCCAAGTGACAGGAAGTTGACACCTATGTCTCCTGATCAATACGAAAGCACAACGGAACCACACCGCATCCACTATGAATGACGTCAGCGATGCCCGATGTGAAGATAATAGCCAAAATAAAGTCAGCGACTTGTACCTCGTGTAACCAAACTCACAGCCACAACAAAAAACTGGAAGATAGTTGTTGATCTGAGACAAACGCGTCATTACCTGCACAGCAATAGGCCGACGGTAATGCCGACAGAAGCTTTCTCTGCTGTACATCGATGAGTGACGCACTGGGCAAGTTTCATGAAGTAGAATTGACAAAGTACTTGCGTCAAATAGTCATTAAATAGTACATAACCGTTTGAGCTGCATTTCCCGGAGCCATTCAATGGATCCTCCTATTCATTTATATTAACACGCGTTTAAATTTACATAACTTTGTCGATTCTGCTTCATGAGACCAGCCACTGGAAAGGTGTCGTGACACGCTACCTGAGACCCCAGGCGCTTCGTCTCCGACATGGTGCCTGGCACAGGACAGCGTGCCACGGCAACACCTATGTTCACTGAGCAGTGAGCACACTCACACAGGGCGGACACACACACATACACGTCAGCCGGTACAGAAGCCGCCAACCGTCACCGCACGGAGGAGGCCCTGTAATTCAGCTGGGGGTCCGCCGAGAGCCGGCGGCTACACACGTCCCTCCAGACGGAAGGGTGACACACACACTGAGATCAGGACGCCGTCTCTAAACCGGCGCTCCAAGTCACCCGAGGTCACCCGATGAGTCTCTGTTCCTCTCACCAGCTGCCCCGCCTGACTGACCGCAGCTCCCAGGGCGGCCAGAGCTGGGAGGCGACCGGCATCCCAGGGCGGCCGGAGCTGGGAGCAGCCCGGGGTCCGGCCCACGGCCCACATGAGTCGCGGGTGTAAGCCTGGGGCGGTGACAGAAGAAGGCAGAACAGCTGCGCGACACCTGAGGACATCAAAATCAGAGAAGACAGCGTCAGCGGCAGACAGCAACCACGATCAAGATCGAGGTTGACTTCAGGTGACGGTAAACAAGGAACAGGATCCTAAATATGTGACCGCTGGGAGGAAGCTGACTCGAAAAAATAAATGTTCGTGACAAGATTCATCATTCTGGCAGTGATTGCGGGATCTATCAGACTAGTTCAAATGGCAACTCATAAATGTTTACGCCAATAACTTGTCCAGTCAGCCCGAATTCAAGTCACAAGAATGTCACGCAGTGTACAAAACAATGCAGCTCTATAATATATTGTGGTACGCAACCCGTTGTGTATTCTATAAGTATACGTGGTGCTTCACTCGAGGCCCATTGCAATGTTAATCATTGACTTGAAATGCCAATTGTTGGAAAATATTACGAAAAGCACGCTCTCCTCCCGGGCAGGGAAGGCTTACCTTAAAATGTCAATGTAGAAAATATGCTCATAGTTCAATCAACTCAATGTTGGGGCAGTAGACGCCTTTTGACATTACATCTGAAAAAGACACAACGATAGTCAGATGAAATGGCATTCTCACACATCTCGTCCCAGTTCAGGAGGGTAAGTAAAAACAATACGATCAGTAATGTATATTGTGGGCAGTAACTACGACCCACGAAACCAGGAAGGTTAGCTACAAACTGGCTGATAACGTCGAACGACTATAGCGGATAAACCTATCTTTAGCAGACTGTTTTGTATTCAACCAATAGCAGCCCTGCTTATGATAATACCAAACAACACAGCCCTAACTAGTCACAGCCCTAACTAGTCAAGTGCGAACATCAGCTGCAGCATAGTCACAACAGACCACCCTCCCCACCACAGCCCAGCACCACCCACCTATGGTCGTCCCTCCTCCTCATACCACCACAGTCGCAGCATCACCCACCGCCGCAGCTGACACGGCACCAGACAATCCTCACCAGCGTTACCAACCTGTCGCCGGACTACCCTCCCCACCACGACTGGCACCACCCACCTGTTGGCAAGCCTGCGTTCATCTCATCCAGGTCGTCCAGGCCGTCGTCGCTCATGTCCGACTCGTTCAGAAGCGTCACCTCCAGCGGCAGCTTAAGCCGCCGCCGCGCCGAAGGCGTCAGCGCCAGCTCCACCACCGCCGGCGGCTCCGTCGGCGGAGCTTTCTCGGGAGTGGTGAGGTCGACGATTTTTAACTCCGGGGCGGCGGACACCGGCTCTGGGGCGGCGACGGAGCGTCTCCGCACGGGCACGCCGTCACAGCGCAGCAGGGTGGGCGGTGGGCGGCTGCCGGCGAGACTCAGTGGCGCTGCCGGCTCCTGCCGCGGCCGGGTCTGGTCGGTGCAGTCCTGCCGCGGCCGGGTCTGGTCGGTGGAGGCGGGACGTGTCGGCTGAAGCTCTCCCGACCGGCGGCGGCGTGAGGCTGCCTGACCAGCCGTCAGTCGCCGCCGACCGCCGTCCTGCGGGTTCTCAGACTTCCTGCGGACGCGCGGCAAGTCGTCCCGGGGCTCCGTCCAGCTCTTGCGCGCTGCCGGGTTATCCCAGGAGCGCCGCCGGGGCACGGCGGCCTGCTCTGCGCCCTCGGCGGCGTCTGCCTCCTCCGTCCAGCTCCGCCGCGCCGTCGACTGATCAGCCCAGCTCTTCCGACGAACCTTCCGCCGGGCCGGGTTGCAGACCCGCAGCGACGTCTCATTCGACGCGTCCGCCTGGGACCCTGCTGGCCGTTTGCGCCGAGGACTCTGCACTGGTCGCTGGGCTGTGTGGCTTCTGGGGCTGCGTGCAGTGGAGGCGGGGGTCGCCAGCACCGCGGCGGACTCTGCGATGAAGGAACGCTTCAGCAAGGACCGAGGTCGACTGAGGTCCCCGCCTGATTTCGGCACAGACTCAGTGCTGGGCGGCTCCGACGGTGCCCCCAGCTTGACCGCTAGCTTCAGCCTCCGCCCAGCTTCCCCATTCGCATCAGACATTGGCATGAGCTGTGTCGACTTCGGCAGTTGACGACCGACGCTTTCATGCTGGAAAGCCTCTGGGGATGATGCCATACCATTGTCGACCGTAGAAGGCTTCGCAGATGATTTTTTATCAGTTAACGCCGGACTCTTCACGGAGTTTGTACTGCCCCTTGCAATCTTTTGTATCACGGACATCAGCACACCAGTAGCTGACAGGCGCTTCCCTGGGTTCCCTTTGGATCCAGTGGCTACGTGATTCACCGTTGGCTCTGGCGACCTCTTGGTGACTGCTGGCTTGTCAACTGCCTGCACTATCTGCACTGTCACACTATGCAAACGGTTCATCACCCATCTAGGTGTAAGGGGTGAGGATAGTTCTGTTTTCGAAGCGGACGGCACAGCTGTGCACATGTTCCCGCCGCGCTTTGCTGGGACTACTACAACTTTAGCAGCCTTGGCAGATGTCTTCTCAGCGTCTTTGGTTCCTGTATTCGCGTCGTCAGATGACTTTGCGGCTCGTTTCGCCGCTGCGGCTCGTTTCGCCGCAGAGACAAACTTGCCGTTGCTGTTCCGCGGCTGAGAGAGGGTCATCGCTGCCCTCCGCTGCGCGTCTCCGCCGCTGCTCCTGGGTGCTGCCAACCCCACACGATGTTCGGCCGGCACCCGCTGCCGCTTCTTCCCTGCCGGATTGGCGTCGCCGTCAGGCGTCCTCTTGTGGCCGGTCGTCTGCTGCCGTTCTCTGACGCCTCCCTGGACGGTGTCCACCACCTCCAGCACGTCACTGTCGTCCTCCGCGGCAGACGCAGACGGGGCCGTCGCCGAGCGCTTACTCCCGCCACCGGAGCCGTCCCCCACTGGCTGGGACGCGCCTTCCTCCTTCGAGTCCGACTCGGCACCGTCCACAGGTGGCGTCTGAGGCGCCACAGCGCCGATCACCGTCAGCTGGCCGGCGTTGTCCATCACCACCACACTGCCTGTGCCGAACAGCTCGCGTCTGCCCCTCTGTCCAACAGCGACGCGCCGCAGTCGGTCCCTGCACATGACTCGCATGCGGGCTGGCATCAGCGTCAGACCGCCATCGGGCCCGCTCGTCAGCGCCATGCGGCCCTCGGTCAGACTACGGTTGACCTCCGCCAGAGGGAAGTGGACCAGCTCGGCGGCGGAGCCCTGCACGTCCACGGGGGCGGTACAGCCGCGGTCGGGCGGGTTCCTGAAGCAGCGGCCGTCGGCGGAGGTGACGATGACGTTGTCGGCCGGCTGCATGCGCCAGGGCACGCCGGCGCGGATGGAGCCGGGCCCGACCCGGACGAGCGCGCCGCCGTGCAGCTGCACGCCGTAGCACGAGGAGCCGTCCGTGGACCGCACCGGAGTCAGCAGCACCACCTCGCACACCTGCGAGATGCGCACGTTCTGCGGGAGCGGGAGACGGCGCGGTGCGGGCGGCGCACGGACGGGCGGCAGCGGTGTCCCGTCCGGAACCGGGAGCAAAGCGACGCACGAGTCAACCACAGGCCGCGGCCGTGCCACCTTGGGTCGGACGCGGCCGAAGGTGCGCGCCGTGTGCTGGTGACGCGCTGGCAGCGGCGGCAGGCGGCCGGTGCGGATGGCCAGGTTCCGCTGCAGCTGCACGATCCGCTGGCGCAGAGGTGCCATGTAGCAACTACCGCCCGGACGGTACTCGGCGCAGTCGTACACCTCGTGGAAAATGCAGTACGGCCGCACGGCAGTCAGGTTGAACCGCGGCAGGTGGACGCACGCGCGACGAACCGCCGCCGGAGGACCGCTGCAGGACTCTGCGGCGCTGCTGAGTGGCTCAGACTTTGGCGCTGTTCCGGTGACAGTAGCAGAGGGTGCTTGGTTTGACGCAGTGGGCGAGGACTTGCGATCCTCGTCCTCTGTATCGATGTTTTCAGCGGTGTTTTGAGTCGCGCAGTCAGATGCCGTCGTCTCTAGTTGGGGTCTGATGGTATCAGGTGATTTTTCGCAGCTCCCGACTTCTTCTTCAGAGACACATTCTCTTTTTATCTCCAGCGATTTTTCGCAAGTCTCAGCTTCTCCAGAGGAAGTTTCTATTTTCACCGGAAACTCCCCAGAGGAAGTTTCTATTTTCATCGGCAACTCCCATGTAGGGTTTTGACTTTGATCTTCGGATTTGACGTGTTCGACCGTCTCCACAGATTCAGTGGAGTTCAGGGATGATGCAACAGAGGCCTCTGCCTCAGCAGCATTCTCTGCTGTTGCCACAGCAGCATTCTCTGTATTTACAACTGGCTCACCAGGTCCCACCGCCTCCATATTTTTTCCGACTTCCCCTGAAGACACCCCATCGGTGACTTGAGATTGCTTAGTTGTTGCTGAACAAACGCCACAGGGACGAATACTCCCTTCAAGCAATGTCTTAAAGAATGTCAGGTGAGCGACTGGTCTGGCATCCACGCTTTGTCTGCGAGATATGTCGGTTACTGCACCCTCCGAGGCTTGATCCACTGACGAAGTTATCTCGGAGGTATCCATCTTCTGTGAGGTTTTCGCGTCAACCACTTTCTCGCTTTCACCATCCCCTGACACATCCTCATTTTTCGGATCAATATCTACTACAGCATTGAAATCTTCAAGCGTATCAGAGCCAAGACAAGCCTGTACCTCTGCTTCTCTACTGTTGCTTCGCCGTAAAGCTGGTTCACAGACAGCTCGTTTGGGTTGACATGAAACATCCGTTTCCTCCTTTTTAACTTCTTTTGAAACATCTTTTTCGTCCTCGCTTTTTGACGACTCATTTGAATGTGCGATTTCGTTGACAGAATGCTTCAATGCATCCGTATGGTCAGCGGTGGCGCCCGTCAGCTTGTCAGCAAAGGAGTCCGCCTCCTGATCAGTCAGTTTGTTCTCTTGTTGGTCGGGGATGCAGCCTTTCTGTTGGTCAGTAATGTCATCTACATGGCCTCCATGGACATCAACACCGTCGTCTTTTTGACAGCAAGTAACATTGCCTTTCTGTTGGTCAAGAACACTTTTCCGACACTCAGACATCTTGTTTTCCTGCCTCGCATCCAAATATGTCTTATTTCGATCAGAACCGATGTCTTCCTGATGGTCAGCGACGTCGTCTTCTTGATGGTCAGCGACGTCGTCTTCCTGATGGTCAGCGATGTCGTCTTCCTGATGGTCAGCGACGTCGTCTTCCTGATGGTCAGCGACGTTATCTTCCTGATGGTCAGCGACGTCGTCTTCCTGATGGTCAGCGACGTCGTCTTCCTGATGGTCAGCGACGTCTTCTTCCGGATGGTCAGCGACGTCGTCTTCCTGATGGTCAGCAACGTCGTCTTCCTGATGGTCAGCGACGTCGTCTTCCGGATGGTCAGAGACGTCGTCTTCCTGATGGTCAGCAACGTCGTCTTCCTGATGGTCAGCGACGTCGTCTTCCTGATGGTCAGCGACGTCGTCTTCCTGATGGTCAGCGACGTCGTCTTCCTGATGGTCAGCGACGTTGTCTTCCTGATGGTCAGCGACGTCATCTTCCTGATGGTCAGCGACGTCGTCTTCCTGATGGTCAGCGACGTTGTCTTCCTGATGGTCAGCAACGTCGTCTTCCTGATGGTTAGCGACGTCGTCTTCCTGCCGGTCAGGAATGGAGTCATCTGCAGGGCTTGAGTGTTCCTGTTCTTCATGGTTAGAAACTTCCTCCTCGTCGGTAGTGTCGCCTCCCTGTTCCTCAACATCTTCGTCTTCCACCTGGTTCACGACGCCTTCCTTCAGGTCAAGGGCACCTTCTTGCTGTGTGTCAACACCTATCTGGTCTTTTTCATTCGCAACATTTTCTCTCTCGCTAGCTACATCGTCCTCTTTCTGGTGAGCGGCGTCGACTTCCTCCCCATCGGTAACGTCTTTCTGTTCATGAGCAACGGTGTCTTCAGTTACGCCTACGTCATCTCCTTGTTCTGCTTCATCGATCGGCTGGTCTGTGACAGAACATTCCATTTGTTCAGTAATGGAGTCCTGCTTGTCTGCGGTGGAGCTTTCTTCCTGGTCAGCCGCGGAGTCTTCTTGTTTGGTAGCAGCGTGTTTTTCCTGCTCCAGAGATATGGAGTCTTTCTTCTCTTCAGTTGCTGGTAATGTCCGATCAGCAAAACTTGGAGGATGTGTCTTCTTTTCGGTCTCATAGTTATCCAGCACCAGGCGTCTTCTCGGTCTAGGCGTGCGAGAACTGTGACGCACAGCGAGAGGACTGAGTCGCGGAGTGCGGGCGCTGGACCTCGGAGTCCGAGGACTCTGCTGGCGCGCGGAGACCTCGTCACTCGCTGGAGTTGGTGGAGCTTGAACCGCGGCCGCCACCAGCAGGGCCCGCTGGCGACTCACCACCTCCGACGACACGCGGTAGTCATTTTGGCGCCACGCGTTCAGCCTCACTTTCACAGCCTCGGAGCGCAACAGCTTTCCGTAGGCCCGCGTCGTCGGCCCGTCGCTCAGCGACCCCGAGCCGCGGATGCGCACCTGGTGGTGGCGGTCGTAGATGAACTGTACACAGTCGGCACCCTTCGCCGGCTTGTCCCAGGCTCGCCGCATGTCCAGAGACTTGTGCATGACCTTGCACAGCGGAAGCAGGTGGCGGGCCCTGTGCACCGACAGGTCACGCGAGGATCGGGACGGCGTTAGGTAGCGAGGTGGGAGCAGGAGCGAGTATAGTGGCAGCGCATCAGAAGACAAAGCGTCTTTGGACGGTGACGGTACCGATCGAGCGGCCTTCAGCTCTTTCTCGTCCCGTATACCAAGCCACACCTGCTTTTCCAGCAGCGTTTTGAACCGCCGTTCACCTTGAGGCCGCACGAGGGTCGGCGTCAGCGTCGGCTGCGCAGGTGGCTGATACTCTGGATCCTCATCCCAGAGTTTCTCACGACGCATCAAACAATCGGGCACCGGGAAGCTCAGCTTTAGTGGGGCCTCCTCTTCCAGGAACCCCTCCAGGGCAGTGCTTATGAACACGCCGTCCGGATCCGGTTCATCGCCGTCGGCCACCTTCTGCATACGCTCAGCGAGCTCAGGGTCGCGAGGCAGTGCCACCAGATTCCCAGGAGGCGGCGGGACGGGAGCGAACACTTCACGAGCGCGTCCGCTGATCTCAGCGTAGCCACAGTGTGTCGACACATCGCCTAATGACACTGGCGGAACCGATCGCCAGCCTGTCGACGTGATGCGGTGGCCGGCGGTCGCGTCGGCGAAGGCCCCCTGGCCGCGGACCCTGGCCGTCCTGTAGCGTGCTGCGCCGCTACGACGACTCGGCTGCGGGCCTGAGCCCATTCGACGGCAAAGCGGCTTGTCTCGTGTGACAATCACATTGGTCTTGGTGCTGCCGTTAGCCTCGACAGACAGAACAACATGAGAAGCCTTCTTCTCCAGAGGCTGACGATTGAGGAGACGCGGACGAGCAGACTGGTCCTCAGGTCTCTTGCGGTCTCCGTGGGCTGCGTCCCTGCCGGATTTAGTTGGTGTCTTTGGCTTAGCGACAGCCACGTCGCCTCCATTTTTCCCACAGCGAGATATGAGAACAGTTACTCCATCGTCTTTAAGACGACTAGTGAAGGCAGTCTGCGCCGATAACTTGGGTTGCACAACGCTTGTCATGCCACTTTTATGAGCCCTCTTTGCAGGACTACCCTCCAGGACCGACTCCTTGAGGATGCTGCTGTCGATAGTGTCCCCAAAGAAGCTCCTCTTCCGAACAATGCCTTTACGCTTGCGAGTCATGGCCACCTCCGGCAGCAGCAGTGGTGGCTCCTCAAAGTCACACACTGACTCATCGTCGTCGATCGTGATGACTTCTAGCTGTAGCACGGGTGGCGCCTGTGCCAGTCTGGTAACACCGGTGCTACCAGGTCTTTTCTGTGTGGTTGCAACGTTCTTCTTCGCCTCAACAATCTTTACTTTTGTCATCAAAGGCGGGAGCGATTCAACCTGTAAGAGAGGTGGACCCTCTCCAACTACCGACTTTTCTGTAACTCGACTCGACAGAGCTAAAGAATCCCCCGCGTCAGTATCGTGTGTGATTGGTGCATATGGCAGAGAAGGGTCTTCTTTCGCATCCCTCGCGTGAGCTACAACAATGGAGCTGCCAGCTGCGTCCTGTGCCTTGGAGCTTCCTCCGCTGCTGTGCGTTGCGGCTTGTGATGACGATGGTTCTGTTTCCGTTGCTGAGTTAACGGTGAAGTCGCTCGGTTCTGCAGGTGCATCATTTCCAGTCCATGTTATCGATGATGGAATTGGCAAACATACTGTCTCTTTCTGCAAAAAGACATCTGATGTATCTGTTGGAACGAGTTTTGTCTCACCAGACTTTTCACTCTCGACAGAGGCAGCTGAAGTAAGTACAGGCTGTTTTACGAAGGAATCACCTTCTGTGAGCTGCTCAGCCATGTCTCCTGAAGAAGCCTTTGCTTTGAAAGTGTCCCTTTCAACATCAGAGACAGTCGCTAACATGTTCTCTTCATCATTTGGTACCTCACTCAAATCATTAGTGTCAACACCATGACATAAAGTCGGCATTTCTTCACCTTCCATCTGAAGCTCAGGTTCAGTTGACAGCTCCTTGGGTAAGGACATACTTGCTTTTCTTAGTTAGCTCTTTCTGTCAGGGTTTGATATTCATTTGCACGATAAATTGTCTTTCACAAGAGGTTTGTACTTAACTCATGTTTCCGTCACACAACCATGTTAACATACAAAGATGTTCAGCTCATGTGTTCTCCGACATCGTGCTTGTTGTGGGAACTCCTCAGGATTCCCTTAGAGCACGTCTGTAAAGAAAAATGACACAATAGTTACTAAGGGTCCTTTAAAAAAAATAGTTAAATTTAGTCCGAATGATTTGTATGGATGGCTTTCCGAGGTCAGGACCCACGCTAAGCAGAGCTTGTTGCGCAGGTCCTGACCTCACCACCCGA
>JARFNR010334351.1:0-11724 GCA_030323935.1 Semibalanus cariosus
CACCGCCACACACACGGAACACGGTCAGCAGAGGATCGGGTCCTGCCACCGCCACACACACGGAACACGGTCAGCAGAGGATCGGGTCCTGCCACCGCCACACACACGGAACACGGTCAGCAGAGGATCGAGCCGACAACAGAGTCCTGTCATCGCCACACACACGGAACTCACAGTCAGCGGCGCAGTCCGGCCGGTCACGGGGTCACACAGACAGGCGACCATCTGACTGTAATGATGTGCAGTCACAGAACGCTAAACAGAAATGCTATCTTACTTGATCAGCAAGGAAGAGCTATGTCGAGTATTTTGTGAATGGTCCTGACATTAATATTCGCTTGTAAGAAACTGATGTGCGTGAGTCATGGATGGCAATGCTTTATAAGTTGTGATATATTCACATTAACCATCACCTACACCAAGGTGTGTGATCACAAATCCATTCACTACCCTGGGACAGACAAGGGGTCACTAGAAGTTGGAGACAAAAATCCTTTAGTTCAGGTATATTGTATATGTAGATGAAACACCTAGGTGTTAAGTGGTACCGGGGCTTTATGACCACGCGACTGTCGTCATTTATAGTCGGGGCCTCCCACGTCGACCCAAGCGCGAGAACCGAATGACCTCGCCAGTAGATTGAATGCCTAGTAGGCTCACCTGTACACAGGCAGTTCGTGTGCTGGTTTGGCAGTGTACATTTGACAGCCCAGCAGGATCAGCAATGTGTTGAGAGCCTCCAGGTGAATGTAGTAGGTACTCTCCCTGTAGTCAAACGTTGTCATTATTTTGCAAATTTGTGAAGAAAAAAGCATTCACAAATACATGACACTAAAAAATAACCCTTCAACTCACTGACATTTTCTTGGGAGAAAGAGTGCTGAGTGGCTAGGTCGCCCAACTGTCCCCAGACGTAAACAAAATAAATCATTGAACAGTCACCGCTCGCAGCCAGACGCGACGCCCGTCACATGGTCGTGCGACGCACATCGACCCTAATTATAACATGAAATACACTGACTGCCAATATTCATAATTGTCCTTGTAAAACAGTGTATCCTGACAAAACAGTCCTGAACAAAAGTTTAACCTGTGTGTCTGTGTTGTCTGTGCGAGTTGATGATGATGATGATGATTTGGGCTTAAGGGCGCCGCAGCTTGTGTGTGAGCACTGTGTGGTATACTGACTGCAGCGGCAGACTGACAGTCAGCTCCGTCAGTGTGTTGAGCAGCATCAGCAGCGGGTCGGAGCCGGAGGGCGCCGGCACGCCGGCCGGCAGCGGCAGCGCGCGACACTGTCGCACCAGCTGCTCCTCATCTGAAGTCGACACCAGCTGCTGACACAGCTGCCGCACCAGCTGCGCCGCCGCCAGCGTCTCCTGGCGCAGCTCATCACTGCAACGGCGCCACCATCAGGCCTCAGACAGGGTCACAACTCAGCTGCCATAGTACAGCTATCATGGAGAGTCAGAGTTTGAAGGATACTGGAGCCATAGCATTGAGAGATAAAACTGGGTTGCTTTGCTACATATCCATAAAGGTTGATGTGTGATAAATACCAGACAGACAATAAAGAATAAACAGGTTTTCATTTTGTCATCAAACATATATTGGGAGTCTCAATAACTAATGACTGATGCTCTGATTTTAAGAAACTACCAATATTTATATTGTAAGTGTTCATTTTCATTTAGGTACATTTGATTTATATGCCTGACAGCATGCAGTTAAACATTTTAGGTGTGCTGGGAATGAACTGTTTCATTATGTGACCTATGTTTGATTTTAGCATAATTTACATTTAAGTACAAATGCAAAAAAAAATCATTCACCTGCAGGCATGAAATTTTTAACTTGGGAACCCAAGTCTATTGAGGACAGAGGTCAATATTAAAATGTTCAAAAATTATAAAGCCTACCAGTCACAGGGATGGTAGGGAAAAATCAACATCCCAAAGGCAGTGCACATATGTGACCATGGTAGAACTCACCATTTCAGAGATATAGATGACTTCAAATCTGATACCTTCAATGAAAAAATCCTTATCAAGGAAGCAAAGTTCCCTGTCTTAGCATTATTTTTCAGAAAGGCAGAAAACAGCTCATCTAAGTTCTTTGCCAGGTTCTTGTCATCATTTCTGGAATGTGGTCACCATTGGTAAGAAAAGAACACTTGGTTGATTAAAAATATAGAGAACATCACTCACATCAAGCACACGACATAAGCACACCCGGTTCTCAGACTTAATGGCCATATATTATATAGGTTTTGTCTCGATAGGACTTAATGGCTACGAGCGGTAGGTTAGGTTAGGTTTTAAGAAATACTGCAAAGTGTTGTTAAGTTGGCAGTACCCAATTGTTGTGGGACACCAGTGACATCATCAAACCAGCTGCACCGCCCGCCCCTTACTACACACGATGCACCGACCGACAGGTACCTTAGTCAATGATTACCACAACCTCAATGCTTCTTCTTGACATAAGATAGATAGGTAGGGCAAAGGTCCAATTTCCAAAGTAAAAATACCAGAAATTTGCATGCTATTGACAGTGGTAACAATACTGATGCACCAAAGCATTGGTATACCACTAACAGCACAAAAAGTCAAATGTCATGATTTGAACGGAGATTGGGCCTCAACCCTCCATTGAAGAATTACAATTATAAGGACCTTCTGTCTATAAATTTACCTGACAAAACAAAACAACATCCGCATCATTTATAAAATGATAACAATGACTTACTTGGATGGTTTTCTTGCCAACTGAAATCCCAATAATTGATTCCAAAATGGGTCATTAGGAGCGATGAGGTCTTCGCTGACAAATTTTCGCAATTCCGGGCTTTCTTTGATGCTTGTGAGATCGCTAGCACCAGCCCCCATTACTTATTATATACAAGAAACATAAATTTAAAATTCCTTTGAATCAATAAATTTGAATTATTTACAGAATTAACACTACGATAGAGTGAGTACCAACGTCCAACGTATCAACCACTGATATTCATATCGACGTGTCAGTGTTATGATGCGTTGAAATGTTTGTTGATATGTCACGAGACATATATGGCGCAGATAGGACAAGATAAGTAAAAATAGGCTGTCAAAATAAAACTCTTGGGGAGTACGGAGCTACCAGCATTTACAATGGACGTGACGTGTGTGGACCCATGGAACGCAGTAAGTATATCCGGATACAATCTCAAGAATCTGCAGCCCGGGTCTATCGAGGTCCGACAGCCAATAAAGAACAAATTTTTAGAAATTGCAAGATATCTTTCGGCTGCTCAAGATCATTGAGCATCAGCTGAGCGATATTGACGGAAGTGTCGAGGGCGCTCGTCATTTTAAATTATTTCTGTTATCTTTTCAAACCAGCTCATTCAAATTATATCTATCGACTCGCTCCGTTTATGAGTTATAATGTAATCGTCATGCATCATCATTTAAAATGTAGTGTATATTGGTAATTATAGATGCATATTATTTTTTTCCCATTATTCACAGCCTGATGATGGGCACTAGACAAAACGGCAACAGTTTTGATGGAAATGTATTGCCACTCTGCGCAATATCAGGATGCACGATTAATTGTGTTGCTGGCACACATTCAGCCAGCGACGATGAACCCTTTCACGGACAGTACAGCTGATGATCAGGGCGCCGGGCCCGGGGCCACGTCCAATAGGACACGATTGGTGCGCTTCGCCGGACAGGCGTCCGGTAAATCATCCCATTAAAAGACCGTTGTCAGGCCGGCAGCCGGCGGCCGCTCTCAGTCGAGCCGTAGCGCCTTGTAGTTGGTCCAGATCCAGTTGTGGTAGAGGCTGAGCATGTGGTCCAGCGGCCGCACCTGTTTCCACTGGCCGAGGCAGAATATCCTGTAGGCGTCACTGCCGTACCGACCGATACCGTACAACTCCGTCGGCGACTTCCACTTCTTGGTCAGATACTCATCTGCAGCGAACAGATAATGGTAAGGTACTCGATAGTAGATAATGGTAAGGTACTTGCCACACGGGTATACTAGACGGGTATCTATCGGGAACGGTGGACAATCTGACCACATGTACGTACGTCTTACACAATTTCAAAAAAGATAATAAATAAATAAAAAATCATGCAGTTCCGTGCAGCCACCTGATACCTGCAACGTTTAAAAACCAGTGGATGTAATACGGCTCTGTTAATATCGAACGACTTACCGTCATCACGACTAAAAGTTAGCACAGGTTAACCCCATTAGTGGCAGAGGGGGGGGGGGGCAGATTCTGCCCATCCCTCTGGTTTTTCGCGGATATCTCCGGAACGGCTGGGGGCAGGCACACTAAATTTGTGGTCTTTTCCTAGAATTGATTTCCACAAATGGAGTCAAAATTTTGAGTTCCTAACCTGAGCAGAGGCAGTTCCAGGGTCCGGTTTTGGGAGGGTTTTGCGGCGACATTTGGCGATAATACGGAGATGCGATCTTCACGGAGCTTCTTCCTAACTTTCTCAAGTATGAAGAAGTAACATAAGTTTACGATGATTGAAACAAGTGCAAATTAGATGATGTTAATAAACTATGATAAATATTTCACGGCAGAGGCGGTTTCAGGGTCTTGAAAAGGGGAGGTTTCCAGAAAGTATGAAACGTTTAGCTGGCAGTCATTAGAGCGATGTA
This sequence comes from Semibalanus cariosus, assembly GCA_030323935.1. Taxonomy (NCBI): domain Eukaryota; kingdom Metazoa; phylum Arthropoda; class Thecostraca; order Balanomorpha; family Balanidae; genus Semibalanus; species Semibalanus cariosus. The sequence goes on from JARFNR010334351.1 coordinate 4,669, forward strand.
AGGGGCATTTCTAGCTATGAAGATACAAAAGACAGTTTCTCCTTCCATTATTTGCATAATTTATTACATATAGGGTTGCAGTGGCGTGTTCAGGCACAGAAAAAGGGGGATGACTGGCACGGTGATGACGATATACCAGCAATTACGGCGCAATAGATAGTTTATAATTATATATACACATATGCGGTCATGAGAGGGAAAGAAGTCATTTTTTGCAGAGGCGCGCTCAGGAATCGAAAAAGGGTGTCATATTATTGCAAGGAAACTAAGATGCATGGGCAATGACATAATATACTGCAGTTTTCGGATGAAACACGCACCAGAGGGTACTCTACGAACGATTATAGGATAAAAGGCGAGTCCAGGTAGGGTAAAAGGTGGGCAACCAATGTGAATTGAAGTTGCAAGTGCAATAGTCACCTGTTGACTAGTTAGTATCATAACACCGGAAAATATATCTATCAAAAGATATTGTGCCTCCCCCGTTTGGATCCTGGATATGCCTATGATGAAGTACAACATGCAAAAAAGAACTATCTATGATCAGTAACTTATTTATATTGCTTGGTAGCAACTTGCCTGCGATTAATATTTTATCTATTTGGCCTCCCTTTTTCACTAACCTGGCACCGCCTATTGCAAAAATATGTTTTATAACTGTTTTGTCTGTTGTCAAAATAACAAACAATTTCATTTATCCCCCAAAAAACACCAAAAAACGGTTTTATTACGCATTTACTTCACCCCATATTTAGTGACCTGCAAACGCCTATGATTTGTGAATTTTCAAAAGTCATCGTCATATATCAGTCTCCAATTCAATATCTATCGATCTCCATTAATTGCGTTAAAATCGGTTGATAAACATGGCAGCTGTGTTGGATAAAAAATACCTAAAAAAATTTGAAGTTTTTGCCCCCTGTCGCCCCTCTATCAAAGATTTAGGATTTTTTTTACAAATGTAGATCGTGTTGAAAGGGATCGAACACCGTTTGATTTGTGAAAATCGGACTGGTGGATCTCGAGATCTTCGGGGGAGGGGGGCAAAATCCGCCCCCCCCACCAGTATTGGATTTTTTGTTTCATGACCTGGTCCTGGAGAGTAAAAAATCGTTAGTTGGAGGGTAAAATTTCCTTGTTAGGAAAATTAACATTTTCATTTTTTGACAAATTATTTTACTTGGAAAGTAAAAATTCCTGATGTGTTATGGATATCAAATCCTTGTCAGAAAATTATATTATATTTTACCAACATTGTCGGTAAGATCAGGTGAAAAGAGAGCAAATTCCAGAAAAAATGAAAGAGAGCAAAATTATTTGGACCCCAAAAGTCCAGAAAATGGCCAAAATTCCAAGGCTGCCCCCCACCCCCTGCCACTAATAGGGGTAGCCAGGAGCCTACCACTAATAGTGTTAAAGCCCTCTGATGATGATGATTGGTGTTTTAGGGCGCTCCGACAGCGAAGGTCACATGGCGCCCAAGATTAAAGCCCTCTGGAAGCCTCAAAACGAGAGGCCAATCAGTGGTGAATCACATCACACCACTATCCAAATTCCAAAGTGAGCCGATGTCGCCCAGATCAGCCGGTGACCCGAACCGTAATGATGCCGTGACTGCCTGCCCGTCACTGACGCTGCGGGCTGCTGACCTGAGAATCGGATGATGAGCTGGGCGGCGTGCTCTCCCAGCTGGAGCGGCTCGATCAGCTCCTGGATTTCCGGCTCGGGGGCGTCACGCGTCGCCTTGGCAGTGGGCCAGCGCTCGAAGAACTTCTCCAGGATGGGCCGCGCGCGGCGGCACTCGAGCACAGGCGGCGGGTCGCCCCACACGTCCTCCGGGGAGGTGTCTGATGAACACCACCGCTCAAACGTTAACTGATGTACCAGGCAACACAAAAACAATACAGGAGGTAGACCAGCATTCCATCACACATTGATTCTTTGTGACAGGATACATCACTTTTAACTTGTTTACTCGCACGACGTCCCAGAGAACATTCACGAATCATGGTTCAATAACAATTAGGTACGATAATACAGACCATGGTTTCCTTTTGCAAGTCCCATATGCAAGTGCTTCAATAACGGATGACAGGACAGCAGATCCATAATCCCAATGTGAAACGTAGTCGGTCCCTTCACTCTACACAGAGCCTGTCAGACACAGAGCCCGAGCATTTATATGCAATCTATGTCTCCGTGGAGACCTGAAACGCTCACACTGCCACCTTATCGTCCCTAAGCAAAGTCCTGCGAGTGTGTGCATTGAACCGACCTGGCGTCTTGCTGAGGAAGATAGTGGCGATCAGCATCTTCCAGGGGTCCTGGTAGTACCGCTCCTGGACGAGACGGTACGGTGACTCCGGCGGCACCCACTGGCGCTTCTTCGGCACCGCAGGACCTGGCGGACGGCCACCAGGGTCAGATGGTCACACACTGAGCTGGACACTGGCTACAGCTGGGAGACCAGGCCAAGACGGGCGTGCGCCACACTCGGCGTATAGTGTTAACCGATAATGGGTAATGGCGTCCCAGATATGGATGATACAAATGGTCTTCATGGCACTCATCGTAAGCTCAATTTAACACACTTTTTATCGTCTTCGGCTTCCCCAAGAACAGTTAAAATGAATATAATACAAAGCAGATTCAGATCTCGCAGTTCGGCAAAACTAAGCTGAGTGCGACAAATATACGTGACAATAGCTTAACAATTAACATTAAACTGAGCTAAGCTAAACATAAAACTGACTAAAGCAGAGGTTTCATGATACGTTTCAGCAGTGTTTATCATTTTCCCGATCATCAGGTCTATGACCTCCGAAACCCTCGGATGTACTGATCAATACAGCGCACACATTCAGCAGGTGCCTTTTCCTGACCCCGATGACCACTCACTCTTGGCCGGTAAGGCGGCGGTGGCGGAAGGTACCGCCGGCAGTGCAGCCTTCGCTGCGGTCGTCCTCAGCGGCGGGGAGGCCATGCTGCCAGCCGGACGAGCCGGCCTACCCGGCGGCCGACCAGGCTTCCCCGTCATCGCCGGACGGCCTGGCTTCCCTACCGACGCCGGACGACCAGGTTTCCCCGCCGACGCCGGACGGCCTGGCTTCCCCGCCGACGCCGGACGGCCCATACGCTTGGCGAAGTCGAACTTGAGCTTCACCTTGGTGCGGTCGCCGGCGGTGCCCATCGACTTGGCCTTGGCGGCTTTCACAGCCTTGCTGGCTAGCTTGTTGATGCTCTTGGCGGCGCTAGTTGACTTGGAGCCGGTGCCGGTTCCGCGGCGGCGGGCGCTGGGCGTGCCCGCCTGCGCGTACGGGTTGAAGGAGAACAGGTCGGGGCAGAGCTCGCTGCCGATCTGCTCCAGGTAGCGACGCACCTCGTTCTGGGAACGGAACTTGCGACCCATCGGACTGCGGCCAGGGCGAACACAGTTAGGTGTAAGGCAAAACTGGACGCAAAAGGTAACACAAAATAATTATTAAACACTATATCAGTGTCAATGACCTACAGCACTGACTCATCGTCACTCACTTGTACACATAGACGTCCCATTTTCCTGCCGACTGTCCAGTCGACCGCTGTACACACTTCCTGGTCCAGCCCTCGGGCAGCTCCGGGTCGTCAAAAAAGACACCGTCTGAAGCGTGCCAGATGGTACAGCGTCAGTATGGCACAGTGGTGTGAATCCATGACAGACAGAACTATCCCACAAATCCTTGAGATAACAAGCAAAATGACAAAAATCCTCCAACGAAGTTGCATGGTTAGAGAATGCAAGCTACTTCATTCGATGCAGTCAGTCTGAGAGTCTGAGTTAATACTGTCCTAGACTTCTAGTAGAATGGAACTGCATATGACATAACATACCAATGGCATCAGTTTAATCAGCTTGTTTTTACTTGTGCTATGCTTTGTAAGTGAGTCTCTTGTGCTATGCTTTGTAGGTGAGTCTCTTGTGCTATGCTTTGTAAATGAGTATCTTGTGCTATCCTTTGTAAGTGAGTCTGTTAACAATCAATCAGCAACTCATGGCACAGGGAAAAGGTAAGGAAAACTATGAGAACTGAAGCATTGTCATTACTTTAACATACCTTTAGTGTTAGGCTTTCTTGGAGCTGCTTCTGACATATTGGAATCTGAAACAGTAAACATGATCTGCATCACTGCATGCTAAATGTTGAAATAACATTAAAGCAATTAAATGGAAACAATATAGATTTATTAAACATATGTACACTGAGAAAGGTGAAATATATAAAACTGGACATTTTAAACATTAAATAAATTAAAACAACAGCAAACAGATGTCATGACTTCAAGTAAACCATTTGGCATTTGCTTTAAAGTATGTACATTGAACATTGTACAGGGTGTCCCAAAATTGATTTCACACCCTTCCACGAGCTCCATGTCCCCCAGTTGGGCGCACCGCACCACAAATAGAATTTCGGCAGGATCGGCCCTCAGGGCTCCGTTGCATGTCCACTGGTCACGTGACCCACTGACCGATGTGACCCGGTCCGCCGGGAGGGTGGCCGGGGTGTCACTTTCGAATTGGCACCCAGCGTGCGCGGACCAGGTGTCCAGAATGGTCAAAGAGCAGGCTTTGTCAGCCTGCTGCCGGGCTGTCGGCATGGTGAATGGCAGAATGACCCATGGTCAGGTTGCTGAGAAGCTGGGCGTCACTCGTCACACCATCTGCCGCTGGCTGTCCTGCGACAGAGGCGGACAGACCCTGGAGAACCGAACGGGCCACGGGAGCAAGAGCTTTGTCAGCCGAGTGGCCAAAATCATAATGGCCAAGTCTGTGCTGAAGAGAGGCCAGTCAACAAGAAAAATGGTGCAGAGGCTGATGGCCAGCAGTCACCGGGTATCCAAGTCGACTGCACAGATACTCGAGGAAATCCCTGTGGCTAAAACCCATCAAACCCCACCTCCAGCCAAGGCTGACAGAGTTGCAGAAGTGCAAGAGGCTGGAGTTTGCCATGGTGAGGCGCAACTGGACGGTCCAGGACTGGAGACGCGTTCTGTTCACAGACAAGTCTCCGTTTGAACTCTTCCACCCGCCCAACCAGCAAAGCGACTTGAGTTTTATCCCACCGTTCACCATGCTGACAGCCTGGCAGAGGACCGACAGACTGCTCTTGGACAATTCTGGACACCTGGTCTGCGCGAGCTGCATGCCAATCCGGAAATGACCCAGGCTTCCCTCCCGACGGGCCAGGTCACGTGACCAGTAGACACACAATGAAGCCCTGAGGCCGGTCCTGGTGAAATTATATTTGCAATGCACCCAACTGGGAGAAATGAAGCTCGTGGAAGGGTGTGACATCAATTTTGGGACACCCTGTATGTACTGACAATAACAAATATACTCTATGCATAATAACAACTATTCTGAGTGTCGTGTCATAGTTAAAAGGTGAAAACATGTGAAAACATGACACTCAGATGGCATGCACACAAGAACCAAAAACATGTTCTTGGTTCTCACACACAGCGGCGGACAGGAACATACACATTACATATCAAGTGATGCTAAATTATTTTTGCCTGCCACCTTGAGGTAGGAAAATGAGTATTTCTTCACCTATTTGTGTTCTCATTTTTTTAGTGCACTCCCAATTATGATATACATTTCCAAAAAATGGAAACTTTCTAAAAATTGAAAATTTGACTAGTTTCCACGACTGAGTCCTACCAAAACTAACTTTACACAGAATGTTGATGTGGATGCTGCGACGTTCTAAACATCCAGTTAAGCTGCTAGGACAAATGCGAAAGTATACCACTAAAACAAAAAAGTAATTTCAAACATACCTGAACATGGGTCCCCCTACTCTAAAACGCCAAACAACGGAATTTAAACGACCGCTGACATTCATTTGAAACAATACTTACGACGGAGAATACTTGCGCATCAGTGTGGCGCATCAACTACAATAGTTGACGCTCTAGGAAAATATTTCCTTCACCAGAAAAGTTTATTGAATGCACATATTTTTTTGAATTTGGTAATAATTGAATTTTCAGCCAAGAAATACGACAAACTTGTGTGTTTTAATCAATTACTATTTTATGTTTATATAACCATTCAGATGAATTACAAAAAGTATGAAGAAAATACGCAAATCAATTTCCAAAACCTTCAAAGTTGGGGATTTGGCATTACAATCTTTGTCTTGGGAGATTCAGCTACCAAATGGTGTGCGATGTTGATACTTCACCGCCGTCTCGGTCGCAAGCTCAAGATCTCTAAGGGAGGGGCTGTTTGTTGGAAAAGCAGCTGTGGGTTCTAAGCTTATGAATGACTTAATTTTGGTGCTAAATCTGATAAGTATTAAAGCCATGGATGTCTTGAAGACTTGATTCCAATGTTATTCCCAGCATTTTTAGTGAGTTTGCATGCCATACTTTCAAGAAATGGAATGTCTTGGATTTTGATGAAGTGAGGTGAAAGTCCTGTAAAAATCCTTACCAAAATTGTGTGATTGTCCATACTGAAACAGTTTCTTGTAAATACTTAAATGTTTGCTGCGTGGTTCATTGTGGGTCTGCTGATGAATCATAGATGTTAAATCCAATCACAATCGTAGTATGGTCTGAAACCAAACAGGTCATTCAAACAAAAACAACATTCACATTTATATTTTGTTCAGACTGAATGCTTTAAAGCATTCATAGCATAGCAGACTATGCTTAACACATTCAAATAACGATTCTGTTAATTGTGTTGTGTCTGAAAGTAAGCTTGACTACTCATAAGCTGAAAGCGAGAATGGAACAGCCAATAGGGTCAACTGCCGTAACCCCACAGACGTCATATCCTCAGACTTTTCATGCTATCAGAATGTAAACAATCCATCGGTATTGTGTGCTTTCTGATAGCATGAAAAGTCTAAGATTCAGATGTGTCTTCTTCTTGGTCGGTTGGTTCCATCCGTTGGATGCACCGCCAGGGCTGTCTTCTCCTGATGACCTTCATGACAAAATTACTATACTGACTAATGACTATACTAACGCAGCAGCACCAGATATGGATGAGGCATGGAT
>JARFNR010334573.1:0-11719 GCA_030323935.1 Semibalanus cariosus
GGTTGTTGAGGGGGGGCAGGGCGTTTAACTCACCTGTTAAACTCCCTGCCCCCCACTCAACAACCTGATTGCCTGATGTAGGTACTCCTTTGCACAACAATGGCTTTTTGCTGAAGCTCCCCACCCCCTCCCCTCACTAAGCTAAGTAAGACAAATGAACCAGCATCTAAGTGCAACTGGCCTGTTATGCTCAATGCTGTGACAAAATTGTCATGCAATTAGCATTTAACCCCCATTACTCTGGTCTCTGAACATGTCAATGTTGACAGAAACATGATCTTGTTTTTCAGTTTGGTCTAATACTAGTGCAATTCAAGTTTTCCTGCCTAGGTACCCAGAAGTCAGGTTATGTACAGATATTGGTGTCACCATATTTTTTAGGCTGGATTGGGGGAATATAAGCAGGACGAACACTCTGACACTGATAAGTGATACAAGACTGACTTAGCTCTGAACCAGCCGGGGAGGGGTGGAATCTGTGTCGCAGACATTACCTACCTAAAAATGTCCTCAATCAATCCATTATGATTAGAAACTCCTTTCCTCCCATAACACGCTTATCGGCTTATGCATCTCTCCCACATGCACGCCTTGCATGCACGTAACCTTAAAATCATTAGCACTAAAATATTTACGATAACCCCCACACAAATTCAAATTCGATTTCGATTTATTAAATTTGTTTGTCTCATGCACCTCACAAATGTCAACAAATATGAACAAGGGCTATATCAAATATCGAATACGAGCTTTCCAAAAGAGTTGTTTTGCTCTTATAGTGAATGTAATTTTTAAGAACACTATTTTGTTTTTCTTTGTTACATTTTTGCAAATAAAGAAATCATATTTATTCAGTTTTAGAATGAATCAGCTGATCCAGCTGATCCAACGCAGTTTCGACAAACAAGGCAGACGCCATATTGCCCAATAATTGCACGCGTAGTTGTGTTGTTTGAGAGGTTTTGTTATAATTCAGGGATTAGAAAGTGCCACGGTCCTTGGGTTTGTTTGTGTAAGTAGTTCGTTAAATTATTACAAATATTGATTGTGATCTGTTTCTATTTATGCGCCTAAATATCGTCTGTGTCCACTTGTTTTTGTTCATTGTCATCTTCCACTTCCAAAACAAACTAGCCAAAGATGAAGTTCTAGTTCATTAATAAGGCTGATTTTTCTTTCGCTGATATGGCAAAAATATTTGGTGTACATGAAACCCATATGAAATTGACATGTGTCCACATGATTTGTGTAGGAATTTCTCCAAATGATGTTCTGAATTTGTATGTGACCTTCCTTTCAGTTTGAGGTGTCTAATTTTAAGCTAGGTACTTTGACTTGTTTACTGAATAAGGATTTTTTTTTTATTCTGTTAATTACAGTGCACCATAGTCCTTTTGTCTGCTGCAGGCAGTAATAGACATAATCCTCACATTTAGTAGCAAAATAGGGTTAACTACCATACCACTGGACATTTCCTAACATCAGACTTAATGTTGTTGGTGATATAGTGTATCAGTATTGTCTACATAGCCCATAGCATGAGACGTCTGGTGTTAATAAGATGCATCTAGACTCCAGAGTTGAGTTACAGTTGTTGACCCTTAACCCTACCTTCTAGCAAAGTGACCTTGAGATATTATAGGGGCTGTTCCATCACCCTCAACCGAAAGGGGCTATCCCGCTGGTTTAGGCATGGTGAAAAGCACTGGGATGGGTGGTAGAGATTTCCCATATAAACAGCATGGACAGCGCATCACTAAAGCACAACAGTGCGCCATCATTGTTGTCACGTAACATTAACTTTCCTCCACCAGTCTCAACCACTTGCTGAGTGATCAAGATTTTGCTCAACCAGTTGAGGCTGGTGGAGGCTTAACCAATTTTAGTTGAGGTGCTGGAAAGACAGGTAGAGAAATTGAAGCTTTAACCTACTCCAGTTAAGGGTGCTGGAAAGCCCCATAGACTTTAACACACACATGGCTCAAAAGTGTCTCAAACATTTTAAGGGGAAACTTTCTTTATCAAACACAATATTGTTCACCCAACAACAGCACTTAGATACTCACAAGTAATACTCCTGTATTGGGTTGGTAATCAAGGAGCGGGCTCTTGGGAGTTGCTCATATGTAGATTTTCCCCCTAGTTGACAGAAAACCTTGAGGCTGCTTTCTGCCAACTCAGGAATAACCTATGGTAAGCTATTGTAATGTAAGACATGTCAGAATACCAGAGTTAACATGCTATTTGTGATACAAATGCCATGAAGCATCATTACACCATCAAGAGAATGGAATCGTGCATTTTGGCATGTCTGACATTATAGTAGTTAACCCTGTCTTGCCTGATTATATTTTGGTAAAAAGTGTCATCTTCATCATATAAGGTGGGTTGCCTATGCAAGCTGATTTTTAGTGATCTACCTGCCCTATTTTCTTCAGGATATCTCCAGAATTGCGATTTAAATATTACCAAACTGACTTCTAAAGTATGAACTTGAATGTTTACAATTAAATAATGTACCTTTTTAAGAAATGCTCTGTACTTGATGTAAACACCATCAACAGGCTTGATATTCAGCATACCAGACTCTAGAGAGCTTTAAGTACCTACTGAAGAAGCAAAGTAAGGAATCTTTCATGTATCCCCATGCACCTGTTACCATCCAGTGGAATCACTAAAAACATTTACAAATATCACATATACCACACCAAACTTACAAAAATGCTTCTATCATGTCTTGTACAAATTCATCCATGAGCCATAACCTCTTTACTGGTAATCACAGACATCCTCTGTTGTTTTCTTGTGAAACATACTAAGAAGAACCACATAAAATATTAACAGTCCTCCCATTTTTTTGTTTGCTTTTCCTGTTCTAGCATGTGATATTTATGCTAGGAGCAAAAGATAAAAGTGATATAATTGATGCTTGTGCTAGATTGAGTGATAATGAACCATTTATCTATAAGTGGATAACATATGTTATCGTTATTTGCTTTCATGGAAGCCTTTGTCTGTCATCATTATTGGCTTGTGTTTCCCACCATTTGATTTGTCAGCATACAATGGTGTATATGTGATACATGGATGTGGCTGGAGATTGGAAGGTCAGTGACCTGACCAGCATTATTCATGATGCTAATCACTGAGCTCTGCTCCTAATCTTGTTCAGAAGCATAGTATTGTAGTAATTTGCAATTTAAGGCTTGGTTTAAAGGTTCAGGGAGGCAGGGAAGTCTTTTCATTTTACTTTTTGCTTCAATTTTATATGTTTGTGTAGCTCAGTCAGGAGAGCAAATCTGACACACTCTGTCAAGATGGGTTCGAGACGCTTCAGCGCTTGCTATGTGATCCTGGCGGGAATGACCTGTGGCTGGTGGCAGCGGCTGTGTTCAGGGGCGGATGAAGCCAGCTGGCCGGTTGGACTGTCCTTAGTTGTTGGGGGTCTGGGGATGTTAAACTTTCGCCACTAAATTCTGCCGGTGACTGGAATTGCGTGATCGGATGGTGGGGCCCAGGCAACAAGGGTCGTGTTCTTTACGTGAGGATCCCCGAGATCTGTGTATGGAGCCTCCCTCAGGCTATCGAGCTGCTGCTGACGTCAAAATGGCGTATGCTGTGCTCCGTGGTCACACTGAGCCACACAGCAAACGTCATTGTGACGTAAGCAGCAGCACCATAGGCTGAGGCTCCATACACAGTTATCGGGGATCCTCACGCAAAGAACATGGTCAAGCTTAGCTTAGCGTAGATCCTGATCTCGGAAATATATCCCATCAAAACATTCTGACTTATGCTATTTAGTGGGCGTGGCCGTCTTACACCTTTCTTGGTCAGTTAGGTACCCATCAGCTTCGTGTGTTGGGTGACACATCTTCAAGGTCATTTTGGGGGCTGGAGAATAGTAGGCAGTAGGCACCAACTGATTGGGATCCAATCATTTTGTTTCCTTGGCCACAGGGACAACAAATAAATGAGTCAAATACCAACATTGTTGTGAATGCTGACTGACAGTGTGGAAGTGAGACGTAAAATATCGGCTTATGTGAATTGTAAATGTTTCTCTACTCTTCAGACATTGCATATTATACACAATGGCAACACCACGGAAGAAGGTGTTGCTGAAAGTCATCATTCTGGGCGACTCGGGCGTTGGAAAGACGTCATTGATGAACCAGTATGTCAATAGGAAGTTTTCTAATCAGTACAAAGCTACTATCGGTGCAGATTTCCTCACCAAGGAGGTGATGGTCGACGACCGACTGGTAACCATGCAGGTGAGAACTGCTTCCCTACATCGCACACACTTGCCGCTATTTTCCATGTCGCACAATCATTTATGTCATCTGCATAGACAGGATCATTGAGGCATAATGTAGAAAGAAGTAGTCACATGACATCAGACATGATGGTGTTTGTGTAAGATATTGAGTTTTGTATAAGATTGTCCATCACAATGTTGGATTCAGTCGCAGCGCTGTGCGCCTGTCGGTATCGGCCATGATGCTGACAGAGCCTGACGGTGTGCGCTGCCCGCAGATCTGGGATACTGCCGGTCAGGAGCGGTTCCAGTCTCTGGGTGTAGCTTTCTACCGCGGCGCCGACTGCTGCGTGCTCGTGTACGACGTGACAAGTCCCAACACGTTCCGATCGCTCGACTCGTGGCGGGACGAGTTCCTGATACAAGCGAGCCCACGCGACCCCGACCACTTCCCGTTCGTCGTGCTCGGCAACAAGGTGGACCTCGACAACCGCGCTGTAAGTGAAGCGATGGATGAGTGGTCTGTTCTGCATGGAGTGAGCAAAGTGGGTTACGAGCAGACATGTGCCATCCCAGGCGTCTTAACCATTGAATAAGGATTTTGACAATGATCAAGGTGATGCAGCACTAATATGTTACAACTCGTTACGTCTAGCTTGCTCCTTTGTGTCTGAGCCTGTTTTGTTTATTCAAGCATCAACATACTTAGAAAATAGCCCGGGATCTTTTTTGGGATTCTGGACCCTAGATCCAAGACCCCAAAAGACCCCGGGCTATTTTCACGGTGTTCTGATGCTTTGATCAATGGAAAAACTTGCATGTGAAGAAGGAAGTAAGGAGCAATAAGTTGCAATGCGCCAAGTGGTATAGCGCATTGTTCGTACTCCGTTACCACAATCTGCATTCAATGGTAAAAACGCCTGGAGGCATGGCGCATGTCTGGTTGCGAGTAGAGTGAGACCTTTCTGTTTCGTATGGGACGGGAGGATGGCAAACAGCTGTCTGCTGCAGGGCACACCTTTACCGTGGACAAACTTATTTTCGAGGCGGTCTGACTTAAAGGTGGTACGATGCTGTGCCAGTGCGGAATAGTATTTGTCTTCCTCTGTTCCCGAGTCTTACAGGAGCAGCATCTGCCCACTAATCGTCAGACACTGATCCCCTCTGAGCGGAATTCGATCCGGTCTGAGGGCTCAGCCTGAGAGAGTTCTTATCGACTTGTGATTCCCGAAAGACGGGGCAGTTGGGGACATCTCCTACCTGGTGCTGGAGTCAGAAGCATCTCTGCCTTATCAGGTGTCGGTAAAACCACCATTCATGCGGCATAAACCCGTGAGAAGGGTCGGTACTGTGGCTGGCGGTGGCTGCTCACCGGAGTAGGAAGAACCTCCTGTTTCTCTCGGCATGTATCCGTGAGAGGTGCCCGCTTCTGTGGCTGACAGCGGCTGCTTAGCCGACGTGGTGAAAACCACCAGCTGTTTCGCTGCCCGGAGCCATTGGATGCACCCGCTTCCGTGTAGCTTAGGACGGCCGAACGGACGCCTCTCAGTCTGCGCGCGGCCAGCCGGCCTCGTCACCGGCCCGCTGCGGTATGATGACGTCACCAGAGAGCCGGACGTCCCGGCCGCCCACGGCCGCCCATGGCCGCCCGTCCCGGGATGTCGGCCGCCTGCCCCGGGGCGCGGATGACTCAGAGTCATGGCTGCCCCGCCCGGGGACATCGATTCCGCGGAGATGACGTGGACCTTTTCTGTCCCGACCTGGCCCGCCCTGCCCGCCCGGTGCCGCTATGGCCCCGGGAAAAGGGCGAGAGTGGGGGAGGGGGAGGGGCTGGAGTTATCGGCCGATGAGGGTCGTGCTGGAGTTGTGGTTATGTAACACTGCTCAGTTGAGTTGTCGAGCCGGCTCTCGCCTGCCTGAAAAGCTGGACAAGCATACAATGCGGAAATGCCGACCAATCTATCCCAATTATCGTACATGCAAATTTTATTTTGACCGACTTACTGCCGGCTTGCGAGAGAAGGAAGTTATGCCATAAATCGCTGATTTGTCTTATTGTACAGTGTACACTTAACTAACGCCAGCTGTCAGTTCCATGCTTGAAAGCTTAGTCATTTCCCGCATTATGATGAAGTGAAGTCTGACATTTTACAATGTGGCTGTGTACTAAATTCTGTTTATGAATGCATATCGCCAACCGATTACCAGATATTGGCATTCCAATATCGGGTGATCGGGATGCCGCCAGTATCCCCTTGTTGAGCCGGTAAGATGGTGCACGCAGCTCGTCTACACCGTACACTGATGGTGATGGGACAAACATCTGTCGCCGGGGACTGGACAATCTCACCGCGGTGACGACACTTGTTTTTGTCCAAATTATCAGCTCTCGCCTCAAGGTCATGGCTTCACAGTACATCGACTAAGGGACGCTTAGTACCATTGGTGCTTACCGTCTACGCATGCTAGACATTTTAGCCGTCATCAGCCATTCAGTTATGGCTATTCAAAATATTGATATATTTTTATTTTAGCTTCAGCTGCATTTCGCTTTGATGATACATTTTAGAGCGTGTTTGGTACTTACGATGACCTGCGGAGTGTGGAGTGCGGGCTGAGGTACATGCAATGCATGGCCTTCTCTTTGATATTGTCTGCAGACTGAAACGTGTGTGATAGTTTGATGTTACAGTTGATAGGATTTAGCCAACTGTACGGCCGCGGCAGTTGTCATGCCATACTGTTGGATAATGGTTCTCAGACTTTTGACCTGATAGACCGGTTTATCACCGTTAGATACGCTGCATACAAATGGTCTCCCAAATATAGCACTGTTGGATTGACTCATATCACAAGTGGTATGAGTACACTGCTACTGTTTCGCGACCTTTGTGATGTCGAATGTTTAACCATGGAATTGAACAGGCATTGTACATTTTTAGTCACTCCCTCCGTAAGGAAAATATTTATTTCTTGGCTTCTGAAAGATTAATGTGAGGGAGCTTAAAACATTGAAATGCATGGCTTGCTTCTGTTTTCGTTTGAGCATTTTAAACATTAATATAAATATAGTCAGCTATTGAACGTTAACATTTGTGTCCTTAACAAATAATATCCCTGTATTGGTTCTGTACATGACGCGCAGGAAGCTCCTGTCCACTGCAGTGCAGTCATTAACCGACCTCCGCTGCCGTCCCCAGGTACCGACCAAGCGGGCGCAGCAGTGGTGCCACAGCAAGAACGAGATCCCCTACTTCGAGACGAGCGCCAAGGAGGCCATCAACGTGGAGCAAGCGTTCCAGACGATCGCCAAGAACGCGCTGGCGCAGGAGTCCGAGGTAGAGCTCTACAACGAGTTCCCCGACCAGATCCGGCTCACTGGGGACAACAAGAACAAGCAGGAGTCGTGCGGCTGCTGAGCCGGGCCGAGCCGGACTGACCCCGCCCACCGACCGTGACTGACCTCAACTGACGGACGGTGACCTTGACTTGACCTCTACGTGACGTCCACTTGACTTCTACGTGACTTCCACGTGACCTCTACGTGACCTCTACGTGACTTCCACCTGACTTCTACGTGACTTCCACCTGACCTCTACGTGACATCCACCTGACCTCTACGTGACATCCCCCTGACCTCTATCTGACCGAGACCTGACTTCCACTTGACCTCAGCTGACCTCCGCCTGACCTCTGCTGACATTTACTTACATATGTGGACATCCACCAACCAAGGTTAGCTGCCTAAATTCGGACCCAACTGACGTTTCCTTCTCTTTCATGGCCCGGTTCGCGACCTTTTCTGCCCGTCTTATGCGGACCTGACCTATTCTGACCCGACTTGACCCGACCTGTCCCGACTCGACTCGACCTGTCCCGACTCGACTCGACTCGACCGACCTCGACGCGACGGGTTTGAACAAGCCCCGACTAGACTCGACCTTAGGACGATTGGGCGCGCGGTGCGTCACACATGTATAATCGGGATATCGGCCACGCACGTGCCCTCACTCAGCCTAGCTTACATTTAGAGACGCGCGACGTGAAATCCCCTACATCTACGGTAGCGAGCATGCTGAGTTATATATCCTCGAGTGTGGCCATGGTGCATATTAAATCATGGATATGAGAGTCGGGGCGCGGCCTGGATTAAATCTAGTTGCGTTAGTTCTGTTGGAGTATATTATGTCCCGCAGCAGCGCACTGGCTGGCCCTGGGATATATAGATTAATAGACGTCTAGTTTACTGTGAACTCGCTCATATAGGTAAGGGTGCATGATTCTGTTGCGGCTTTTCTGTTTCGTCTCTTGTTCCTCTCAAAAGTTTCTCCTAACGACGGCACGCGATGAGTGACGAATGCACGTGAGAATGACTAGTCGTAAGTGATGCACGCCGCGCGCGCGGACGTGCGTCACCTATACGACGCGCTGGCTCGCGGTGCAGGCGGCGCCTGCCACCGAGGCGACCTCTAGGCGCTCTGGAGAGCGCCGGGTGATGTTTCCGCTATGCGCTGGGATATGGATTGTGAACACGTGTCGTGTAGGTGCCTGTGATACACGCGTCCCTGGCTTTTCCACCGAGTGCTGCCTGCTCGCGCGCCGAGCGGCGTTTCTCCCTCCCTGGCTGCCAGCGGTGTGAGGCGGAGATGTGTAGTCGTTCGCGTGACGCTCTGCCGTTGCGAGTCTTCTCTCATTTGGCTCTACAATCATGCATCCGTACACGAAATAAAATATGTTTGTTGAGCTGCTTTGCAGTTGTTTAGAAACTCATGGAAAGCTTTGTAAAGATTCTGTATAATAAAAAACGGTATAATGAATTGGTGCCGGACTCTGTTTTGAAACCCGGTTCGAAACTGGCAGTTGAAGATGTCGCGACTGTGATTCGTTTCGACCCTTTCTGTTTGAATTGCACTTGTTTCCTCGTCAGAAAGCACTCGTCAAACAGTAGCGGCGGAAGCGGGGAGGGGCAGAGGGGACAAGGTGCCCCTTTCCCCCCATCGAAAGACGGGGAGGGGCAAACATATATTCCCCCCCCCCCCCGAAAAATGCACACGTCAAACGCTCATATTTCGGCAGTCGAATATCGAAAACCATTTGTCCGACCACACCTACGAAGGCTTTTTCCTTTAACCTGTTTAACCGAGATGAGCTTACCATTTCGATCTCGGTAACTAGTCCAATATAGTCCACTGACATCTTAACTTTCTGGTCTTTGCCAATGGGGAGATGTCCCGAACTCCCCAGGAACCAGCGAGATACCCGCGGTTATTTATATATACATATATGTCGTTTGACCAATGACGGGGACGGCTTGAGTGGTCAGTCTCTCCTGCATTCTGTACTTTGCCATCGCATTAGAGGTAACCTCTTTCAGTGGCGGATCCAGAGGGGGGCATGGGCAATGCTTCTCCCCCCCCCCTTGAGCCTCGAAGGGCCCAATATCCGGAGGGGGCCCCCATAGCCGATCGAAGTGACTAGAAACAAATTTCACTCCGTTTCCAAACAAGGCGCAAGTAAAGTAAAAGCAAAACAGCGAAGCGCAAGGCCTGAGGGGCTCTGTCAGGCTGAGGGGCCCTCTGGCCAGGGCTTCACCGCGGCGGGGGGACGTGTTCCCTCATTGAGCCAGGGGGGATTATACCTCCATTTTCCCTTGCAAGCAACTAGAAGTTGGTGTTTAGTAATTAGTTGTACTCATTATTTACTTCCCCTTTTCAACAAAATTTCGCTGACGCTACCCCCCCCCCCCCCACTCAACAGCTTTTCGTTGACGTTCCATCAACATACCCAGGTCGTGGTTGTTCTAGTCAGTTCTAGAGTAACCTTGGTCGTGGTGTGCTGTCCTCTAGCAAAAGACTGAGAACTAGTAGTTTTTCATATGCCAAATAGATGGCGCTCTAATCGGTCACGTGACCTTGTTATTGTGGCGGCCATTGCTTTCGACGTAGGGGTTTGCCAGAGCTTACGTCGTGGATGTAAACAAAAGAAATTTCACACGTTTGCCAGGATCCGTCTGCGTCGGTAGAAGAACACCCAGAAGCCGAGCAGGTAAGTTTCATTTTGCCGAGTCAACTGAGAGAGACATGGGCTCGGACAGAGGTATATTGTCTAAAATTAGCATGCGCCGAGTTTGTAGTTTGTATGGGGATGCATAATGATGCATGGCTCAGAGTTCTGTATTTGTATTTCACGTTTCTTATGTCCAGTAAAATTGGAAAAACTTAATCCCGAGGGAAGTATTCCAAAATTGCATCTGAACTGTTCTCACATTGTTATTCAGAGTACCTACAAGTCCAGGATAATTGGTCCAGGATAATTGGTTGGGTTTGTGGACCAAGCAGTAAGCACCATATCCTCTTGTGACCAAGGTGCTAATTGGAACTCTCACCCTGTTCTGAGGGATATGGGGAGCTGAGCAGACTTTTTCAGAGGCCCACAGAGGGATTTGAACCCTGGTCCCGAGCACAGAAGACCACTTTGTTTTACCTTACCACTGTGCTGAGCTGCTCCCCAAGTCCAGGATAAGGAGCCAGCAAAGTAGTCACACAATCACAATACAACTTAGGTGTCCCCTCATAGTAGTTAGATACTTTTCCCAGCAAAAGTGGGACTGGTCTTCCATTTTGTGTCATTGATGCATTAAGATGCCTTTCAGCCACAATTCTTAAATGTTTTAACTCCTTAAATTATGTACAAAATGATAATATGGAAATGGATAGTAAACAATAATCTGGACCAAATCACTGATGTCTTTGTCATATTATACTTAAAAAATAGTTGTTTATCATTGGCTCTGTGCTGACATATTGCACAAGCTGCTGTCGACACCTTGAAGCAATCTCAAGTTCAACAATTTGTAAGGAACCAAATTATTTTTGGGAATAATACTTTCACCACCTTTTTAAGACTCATTTACATTTTTAAATCCCTTCATATCAACTTGCTTACAAGAAGCAAGCTTTTTGCCTCAGGGCCAACTTTTTGGCCCTCATTCCCAACCTTGTGTAGTTGTACTGGTGTTAGGTTATAAGCATCTATCTGCAGACAATCCCCATGGTTTTGTCTACAAGACGGTCTGGGGGGTCCAGGTGTCAAAATCCCTGAATGCGACAAGCGAATGCGAGCAGAGCATTCTAAATGTGGTACCCTGCATCCGTAATTGCTGTAAAGGCTAGGTCAAGTTTGATTATGTTATTACAATTGTTTCCTGCCACACCCTGTTCCATGGGGATCATCTGCAGTTAGATGCTCATTTAGGTTAGGTCCAGAATGGGGACAAAATACTAAAACCCAGTGAAATACAGTTGTCATGTAGCATTATACGGTTAGGAATGAGGGACTTTAACCCTCGCCCGTGTAGGGCAAGGTCACTGCATGACCATGTGGGGGGGGGGTACGACCCCCCTTAGGGTTTGGCCCCTAATTGAGCTAGAGCTTTGATTAAAAAACGAGCGTGTTGCT
>JARFNR010334683.1:3040-14243 GCA_030323935.1 Semibalanus cariosus
GGCTCAGGTAGCGCCTCTCCTCCCTGCTCCGCTCCTGCGCACCAGATGCAGAGGCAGCCAGCCCCCTAATCGCTTCAGAGGAACTCCAGATTAGCACCACTGCCGCCGCCCGGCCGAGCTGATCGTCGGCCGTATGACGCGCTGACACCGTCATCAGCGCGTTTAGTGACGTCATCAGCGCGACACGGCCGGCAGTCGAGCCGCGTGGCGACCCGCCCGGGCTGGATGGCGTCGGGGGCACTAAACAAGCCTTGCGCCATGGCTGAGCCGATGAAATCGAGCCTGCAAGCGTGACTATCGAAAGCGGATCAATGGGCCCGGCGACAGCGCCGCTCGCGTTCTCGGTCGCCCGGCAGCTCACATGCCGACCACTAACTGGCCGCTGGCATGCAACACGGCCGGATGACGGCGCTGCCGTGGGCGAGCCGCGCCGCCCACCGCCGGCTCCTCAGCTGTCGGTGGCTCTGGCTGATCTGGGACTGCCGGGGAGAGGTATGATGGCTCCGACCCCCTATGATGCGTCCCCCGCCGGCCCGCCGCCCGATCGGCTCCGATCGCACCGCTAATGTATGCAGGGTGACGGCGGCAGCAACCCGCTGACCCGCGCCGCTCCCACGGGGTGACCACTCGGCGGCCGGGTCAGCCCGAACAGAGGCCGCGAGTGCGCCTCCGACCACCACCAACAGCCGCCAACAGCCGCCCCGCAACACACAGTCGCCACTTCTTATCGGCGCTTTACGGCCCTGCGGCATTTTTATTCGACGAAATTCGAAGCAATTGCCTGCCTGTGGCGGAGGCAGGTAATGGCTGAAATGGCCTGAAATTGCAGCGGCCGCCTTCAGCATCCGCTGTAAAGTGGCCGCGACACAAGGCGGGGCTGATTACACCGGACGGGTTATGGGCCGCCGACCACCGCATAATCACCCCGCATGCCCGCAGAAAAAAAGAACGGCCGGCCGACGGCGGCGGGGACAGCGCCACCCCAGATGGATGAAGTGTCGCCCGGCTCTGTTTTCTTGCCGGCATTCCGGCTGGCAGACGCGGCATCTAATCGCCATCTGCCATCGGAGGCGATTGCTTGCGGCCGGGCCGGGGCATAACTCGTCATCTGAGGGCGGCGGCGCCCCCCGCCGAGGGCGGCCGCCCCCCGCAGCCGCCGCCTGTGATCGCGGCCAGCCATCACGGTCACTCCATCAGCAGCGGTAATGATCCGCGGCTGAGGAGAGCGGCCCCGCCCCGCCCGCCGCCGACGCCTCGCGGCCGTTTTTATTGCACGGCAGTCGCTGACAGCGGCCGTCATCCGCGCTCTTCAATTTCGCCGCAGCAAAAACACGCGCCGCGCCGCCACCGCGTATCTCCGCTCCCGATCTCGCGCGCCGACTTTGACCGCGACCTGTCAGGAGCGCCGCGGCCAAAAACACTCCACCTCCACCTCTCCCCGCTCTGCCCTGCTGCTGTCGTCCCGGCCGTCTCCGCTCTCACCTCCTTCTGCCCTGCTTTCGGCTAGCTCTTGGCTCAGCCCGCTCGCGATCCGCCTGGACTGACCCGGGTCGACCTGCGCGGTATCCGCTTCCTAATAACATACTTAAACCCATCGAATATGCGGCCAATAAACAGACGCAGTGTGACGCTGCGCGGAGCGTGATTACGCGCCGACCGCCGCCGCCGGCCCATGAATACCTGATATCAATGCGGCCGGGTAATGGTTTATTGGCGCGACAGGGAGCTAGCTGGTGGGGCTGCCGGCTGGAGGCGCACCGCCTCGGCTCATTACCGGGCAGGCTGACGGACCGGCGGCTGTAATGGAAGCAGCGGGGCAGCCGCTGTGTGTGCGCGTGTTGTGCTGCAGTGTTGGGGTGTCCAGCAGCCGCTGGGTGGAGTGGCCGGATCAGAGGGAAGCGATCCGGGGCGCGGCGGCCGCTCCGAGCACGAGCGCCGCGTGCGATGCTGCTGCTGCCGTGCGGCTGACACCGGCAATAGCCGCTGATTAATGGATCGTTACCGGAGTCCGGCAAACAGCGGTGACGGCGGCCGAGGTCGGGCCGTGCTGCAGCGGAGCCCCCGAGCTCCCGGCGGCAGGCAGACTGCGTCTGCGGGCACACCTGGGCTGCAGAGGCCATCCGCTGCACCTGGAGGACGTTGTGAGGCCGACCACCAGCACAGCTGGTGGAGACGCCCAGCCTGAGCGTGCTGACCGGCGCGGCGGCTGCGTCAGACCCAGCAGCGGTGACGGCTTCTGACCCAGCTCTGACATCTCCCTCCCCGCCCCGGCCGGCTGCGTGTGAACGGACGCGCCGCCGCCGCCGCCGCCGCCGCCGCTGGCGCTGACCTGGCGTGCAACGAAGCCATCGGACGGAGCGATTTTATATGGCGCTGGCTGGCCTGCGGAGACTCAGGAGCCACGGGGCGAGCCGGCCGGCCGCCCGGCTGCCCGGTCTACAAGCAATTTATGCGGCTCCCGAAGCGCTAATGATATTCAGCGATGTAAAAACTACCAATTAAAGTCGACCAGCTCCTTTTTAACGCTGCGCTCAGCCGGTATTTTATGGGTTTACTTCTTATAGAGAGGCGGCTGATAGCATCTGGGCAGGAGCGGCAGCTCGCCCAGTGGCCGGAGAGGGCCTTGCTGCTGTCCCCAGAGCGGCGGCGGACAAAAACACCGACCGAGCCACGGCCGCGCCGCCGCCGATCGACCGTCGATGGCCAACAACATAATCGACGTCAAACACTCTCTCAGTCAAGTGACTCAGGCATAAGGCGAGGCGGATTGACTCGGCGGAGCGGTGGTACCTCGGTGAGCGAGGCGTCTAATTTCGCCGCTATTGCCACAAACCGTATATCATAAACGCCGGTCAGACAGTGGCGCAGCGAGCATGTTGGCCTGCCACTCCTGCGCACTAAACAAGCTCGTCCCCGCCGCAGCCGTCGCGTGCACGGCACTGCAAACCGCGGCACTCTTCGCAGCACCACCGCCAACACCGCCGGCGGCGGCAGCGGCGGCCACCGGTCGGCGATCGATTAGTTGGCTGCACGCCGCCGGGCCGGACGGCCATCAGGGTAGCACGGGGGCCGCTTCCGGGCGCAATGATAACCGGCAGCGACAGCGGCGCGCGCCGCCCGCGGCCGATGTTTTTGCCCCTCCTCTCCATCTGTCCGGCCCGCCCTCTGACCACGGTAAATGCATGAGATGCGGCGGTGCCGCTGCAGCACACATGAATAATACCGGCGGCCCGCGGTAATCACCGGTAGCGGCGGAGGCGACGCGCCGGTGGTCGGCCGGCGCGCGTGCCGCCGCCACGCACCGCAAACACGGCCGCAGTGTTTACTCGGCTAATGCGTCCGGCCGCGCACCGGTCGCACGTCACGTCACGGAGAGTCACGTCACGTCATGGGCGTAACGCGGCGACACGGAGCGAGACACGCCACGGGGGAGTTACGGCAACTACAGGGGTTTGTCAGAAGCAAAGGCAGCTTCAAACGGATGACTTTAAGCACCGTTGGTATCAGAGAGTCGCAGTACACGGACTCCTGAGTCGGCCGGCGGCTGGTGCGTAGGCGGCGGGTCGGCAGACGAATCGGTCAGGTCTTCACTCTTCAAACAGCGTCTGCTCGGTCAGAGGAGCCGACGGCCGCCGGAGCAGCCCGCCGTGATGGATGCGGCTTTCCGGTGACCCTGGTAGCCAGTCCGAGGATCAGGAGGCCAGTTCGAGGTTCAGGAGGCCAGCGCTCGGCGCGGAGAGAGACGGCCTGTCTCCACCGACAGCCCACTGACCAGCACCACCAGCAGCGGCAGCCGGCCTCCTGGCCAGGTCACGCGTCCGGCCCACTCCAGGTAAACACTGCCGCCGCCCGCCCAACAATTATACCCGCCGTCGTCCGCCGGCGGGAATTAATTTTACACCCGGATCGCGTCCACCCGGGAATTACAATCAAATGGATGTGCCCGATGCAAATGGCTGCGGCGTGCGTTCGGCGGCGGACGGCGGGCGGCGGGCGGCGAGCGAGGGCGGGGGCGGGGGCGGGCTAGTGAGGCGGGCCGGCATGCTGCCGCCCGCAGCAGGGATGTGGAGCACGAGGATACGGATGCCGGGACCGTCCCCTCGCCGCCGCCGGAGATCAGTGTAATGAGCTACCCATGTCGGTACCGCGGCCGTCCTGCCCCAGCCCCCGGGTCAGCCAGCCGGGCAGAGCAGCAGCGAGCAAACGAATCAGGACCTCAGTGGAAACAAACTGGAAAGGAGACCATCAGACCTGGCCTGCCCACACAGGAATTCATCCACACCCGATCCACAGGAATCCATTTCCAGTCGATGATTAAAGGAGAGCTGGGAGAGAGCGAACGAGGCAAATAAATAACAACCGAACATACTTCAAATCAATGGAAACAAAACTCGATAAAAGGCAGAGCAGAGTGAGCGGGAGCGTGCCGCCGAAAGAAAGAGCAGCGCGGCTCGGCCGCTAACAATGTGACAGAGAGAAAGCAGTCCGGTATGCCGCTTTTTCTGGCGACATCAGCCGCGCGCGACCGTGCGACTAACAAGCTATGAGTTAGAGCGCTCACAAATGTCTCGAATCGCGACGGCCGGCCCACAAAAACCGTCATATTGTCTTTGCGCACAGCGGGCCAGCGAATATATTTGACGCTTTTTGCGGCACCGGTGGCACGCCGCGAGCGCCGCCGCAGATGAGGCGATACCGGCGCACTGTCGCAAATCGGCGGCTGACGCGACGCACCGACGCAGTGACACTGATGCCGGTAATTGTCGACAATCGCTGCGCGCCGATGCGCCGATAGCGGGGATCGCGTTGCAGCGGTGGCGGGCGCGGCAGGCCGCGGCGGGCGGCACCTGTGCCGGGGGCGGCCGCCAGATCCGCCGATACACCACCGCCACCCGCTGGCCGCGAGCTATGCGCCAAACAGACCACAGAGCGGCTCTGATGTCCCAAGATAACGCGACCGGCGGCCGGCGACAATGCCGGGTATGCGACGCCCTGCAGAGACGTTGCAGGCGGCGGGCGCCACGCGACGGCGCGGCGGCCGCCATCCCTCCGCCACCCCCGGCCGCCGCCTATCGCCGCGCGCATCGCAACCAACAATGACAAATGACGGTATTCCGTGGCGCGCGGCGGCGCTGGAGGGCGCGCTGGTGGGACAACTGGGGCGGCCGGTGTTCGCAGAAGCTCGGCTCGGGCGAAGGGACCGGCGGTGCAAATGGCCCGTATCGCCGTCACACAGTGAGCAGCGGCTGAGTCAGACGGGCCGCCGGTGCCGTGTCAGGTCCGGCATACCACTCTGCTGCAGCACACACTGCCTGTCTGCAACAGCAGCCGTCATCATCTCAGCGGCGTCCGGGGGCGTGCGACCTACAGCCCCGCCGCCCGCGCTGCCCTATCCTGATCCCCGCGCGGCATGCAACCGAGAGAGCCACTGAGAGCCACTCCGCCGGCAGCCGTCACCACCGGCCGCCAAGACAAATCGACTACACTGCCAGAATTTATGGGCCCATATCGGCGCGCGCGCCTCCAAGTGACGGCTGCTCGCCAGGCTCCATCCGCCAGCCATCTGTCTCGGCGGCACTAATCCGGCCGGCGCGGCAGCCAACATGCAGCGGGCATCAGCGGCGGCGGCAGCCTTCAGCCGGCCAGAGACCAAGGTTAGGATAACAGCGGCGGCGCCGGACACCAGTCATCAGGCTCACCACGCCATCGGGATGACCTCAACCGAGCGAGTCATCAGCTGTCAGCGCCGCGGCCGACATGAAGATGGAACAGCTGCCAATACTTCACGACAGCCGGCCGGGCAGGTCACATATCAGCCGCCGACGACATGGCAGCGCGTCAAAAGAGACATGCTCGCTGTCCTCTGAGCGATGCTCGCTGCACTCTGAGCAATGCCTGCTGCCGGAGCGGCGTCAGGAGGAGCCATAGAAGCCTGCCCGTCAGGAGGAGCCACTGCCCGGCCCACGCCTCCCGCCGGTCGGCACGCTCCACACCAGTGTCGGCGCCACCCATAAACCACTGCACCCCGCCGGCCGGGCCACACAAAAACACCGCTGATGCCATCGGCCACCGGCGCTCTGTGGATTTTCAGGCCGCTTTACGCGCTTCTTTGGCCGGCGGCGCCACGCGGCGACATGCCTCCCGTCACGCGGCGGCATTCCGGCCGTCACGCGGCCCGTGACGCGTGCGCCGCCTCCTCCCGGCCGCCTCAGATGAACCCCTGCCTCCCCGGCCCGGCTCCAGCCGGCGGTAAATCCCGTCCCGCCAGATAGCGCGTGCTCCGTGATTTATCCACCGCCTAAGTGCGTGGTTTCGGCGTGCGCCCCGCCG
Source organism: Semibalanus cariosus (assembly GCA_030323935.1). Classification (NCBI taxonomy): domain Eukaryota; kingdom Metazoa; phylum Arthropoda; class Thecostraca; order Balanomorpha; family Balanidae; genus Semibalanus; species Semibalanus cariosus. The sequence goes on from JARFNR010334683.1 coordinate 9,371, forward strand.
GTCGGCGCGCGCCGCCGCGATTGAAACCCCCTAATCTCGGATTCATGATGATGGTGCAGTGCGCGCGGAGGAGAGGGCCGGGTGCCGGCGGCGGCGGCAGCAGCGCATCTGTGCTGCCACAGCTGTCCGGTCCACCTGGCTGTCCGTCCGTCACTCACTGGCGGCAGTGATCCTGTTAGCTGTCAGTGAGCGTGTCAGTTTGGAAAGCCGAAAGTCCAGCCCGCTTCATCACTGTCAAACTCAGTCGAAGCTAAGAAAAGAGCAGACATTTGTCTTACCCGAGTTACATATCTGCTGTATTTAACAGTTTTGTTTCCAATTCTGAGGCGTTTTGTCGTGATGTTATCCGACCCCAAGCGAGGTAGCGTTACGACGCGCGCTCTCTCCTCTGCGGCTCTGCGCCTCTGCGGTTTCTCTCCGGCGAGGAGGCGGGCCTGTGGTGTGTCCTCCGCACGGGCGGAGGCGGGGGCGGGGGCGGGAGCGGGAGCGGCCGCCGCGCGCCGCGATCCACTGCGATACTGTTCGGTGCCGCCGGCGGCCGCCTCGCGCAAACAAAAGGAAGGAGGGCCGCGGCTGAGCGATGGCCCGGCGACACAATGGCGCAGAAATAACACATATACCCGGCCGCTATTGACACCTGAATGCCGGCTGTTTACATGCGTGTAGCCAGTGCGCGGCGTAATTAACAATCAGCGGCACAGAGGCGCAGCTCACCGCTCCATCAGCGCTCCATCAGCGTGGCGTCTGCGGCGCGGCGGCGGCATACCTGGCTGACACCGGCCGCTGTCGCTGGGAGCTGCGCGCACCGCCGCCCGTTGGCTGACGTGCATAATGCCAACACCATAAATCGTAACGTCGCGCCGGCAGACAGGTGGCGGCCGCCGTGACGCACGGTCGTGACTGCGCCGCTACACCGGCGGCGGCGGGCGGCTGCGACACGTGCGGGGACGCCCGGTCCCCTCCCGCCGCAGACAAGACAGACGACCGCCGGGTGCGCCGCCGGGGGACGTTAAAACGCTCTCGCGTGCGGATGCTCGTCCCCCCGAGCCCCGATGTTCATGCGGGGAGCGGCGCCGTCCACAATGCCACCACATTAGGACCGCGGCCAGCACGGCTCCCCCGGGACGCCACTGCAGCGCGGCAGCAAGCCTGGAGAAAACCGGCAGTGCGGCGGCAAAAACAGATGCGTTATGAAATATTATAATTGCCGGTGCGCCCTCCCGCAGGTATCAGCGGCGTTTGATGGGCAGCCGAGCGGTGGCCGACGGGAGTCCATCAGCAGCTGACGGGAGTCCATCAGCAGCTGACGGGTGCGACCAGCAGCCGTGAGAACGCGGTCGGCCCGCTGACCCGCGGTGATACACGGGGCGACCATCAGACCGCTAATTGGCCGCTGTCACCACTCAGCCCGGTCCGCCCGGTCCGCCCAGCCCGCCCGAGCCCCTGCCGCCGCCGCCGCCGCCGCCGCTGCCGCCGCCGTGATCGTGGTCGTGGTCGTCCTTTCAGCGTCGGCTGAGCTGGGTATCGGGTGACTGTTTTATCATCACCTCCCGCCGGCTGCCGCGGTGGCGAGGCAATAAGCGCGGTCACAAACCGCCGTCAGAGGTCCGCAGGCGCAGGGGGGAGAGAGAGAGGCGTGGCGAGAGGCGTGTGTGTGATTGAGAGGTGTGACGCCACGCACCATGACGCCACCGGGATGTCGCCCGCCACCAAAAACTCCCTCCCACCACCACTACTGCTGAGTGCTGACCACAGTCATGCCGGGCGGCGGCGGGCGCGGCGGATTCCGCGGCGGCGCGCGGTGCGTGTCGCGGCGGCGGCAGGGCCGCCTCGTTTGTCTCTGGCGCGCAATGGTCCGCCCCCGGTTGGCGTAACCACCGGTTGGCGACACAAATTACACACCGCCGCCGCACAGCGCCACTAAAACAGCGAGCGTGGGGAAAATCGCGGTGGCGGCCGACCACAGCGGAGCGCCGGGATCGCACCACGCGCCGCAACGCCGCCCGTGGCCACTTTCCTGTCTGACGCGCCCGGTGTGTCCCCGGTCACTCCTGGCGCTCAGACGAACACGGAACTGTTCATCCTTACCACCAGCGTTGATTTTATCGCGGGTTTATTCCATGACTTCCATTTCATTTCCAGGCCTGTTACACTACAGCGTCCAGCCGACGATAGTTTGTTTATCCACTGGCAATCCATTATGTACCGAGTGCTGACCAGGAATGTGACGCCTTTAACGGCAGGCATGTGTTGGTACATCAGCATTGACTCCCCATCAAAACAGGCGACATACTCAGCCTTATCTTCACAAAAACGTTGCACGGCCGGGCTGGGTCTATTTCGGGCGGTGCGTCTGGACGACAGCTGCGTCTGTCGCCGACGCCGCCGCCGCCCCACATCCCCCGGCCATACATCACCGAACACGACGCTAATTCAACGGCGACACGCGGCCGACATCGTCGCCCTCTCCCCGCGCCCCCCCCCCCCCGCTCCCCTCCCGCCGACGCCGAGTCGCCGCCGCCGGGAGTCTCCCTGTGAAAACATGCCGCCGACTGGGAGAGCCGCCACGTGGCGACGGCGACGACTGCTGCGCCGGAGAGACGGCGCGCGGAGACAATCCCGTCCGTGGCCGCCGTCGGCACGAAGTGGGCCGCTCTCAGAAGGCCGTCTCCGGGCCGACCTTCTCATTACGAGCGGCGGCTGAGCGCGGGGCCGCCGGCACCTCCAAAGGCAGCCGGCCGGAGAGCCATTAGCTGCCAGCGCGCCGGCCGATAACGAACGGCCCCGTAAAGTCATGAGCGCCGGCTAATCCGGGCCACCGTCCACGGTCCGGTCGGGCGCGGAGGACCGGCCGTCGTCCGACCGGGAGAGAGATGATAGGCCAGCGTCCCGGCCTGGCGGAGATAAAGAGACCCGGACGGCGCCCGGGGACAGCGGTATCGAGTGACGGCCGACGTCTCTGCGTGTGGTGTGCGCAGAAGCACAGACGTCGGCCGGCACGTCTGCGTGGCACGCCGGCCGTCCGCCGCGCCCCCACCAAATGGACGTGTCCATCGCGCCGACACGGCCGTCGGTCGCGGCCGGCCGGTGCTAGCTGCCGATGCGCTGCTGCAGTCTCCGGTGCTAGCGGCACGTCGCGCGCCCAGCGTTGCACTCTCCGGACAATGGCCGCTCAGCCGGAGGACGCCCACAAACAATGCGGACAGGCGGCGGGCCCAGCTATTAATCCCGCCGTTATTTTCGACCGCGCGGCCATCTCGCTTTATACCCGGGGATCGCGCGGAGAGGCACGCGGCACGAGCGGGCCCGCAGCCATTGGTGAGGAGGCGGACGCCGGAAAACATGTAATTTTAACCCGGACGGTGGCCATCACGGGCGACTTGAAGCGATCGGGGAATGGTCTGAACCCTTGGACGCATGTAACCCGGAATTACCGCCCTAACGGAATGCGTCAATGATTTATCATAAAGGTAATGAACAGGCTGCGTAGCAACCAGATTCCGAAGCCTGGATAGGATCGAATGGAATGGAGATCGAATGGAATCGAAACTCTGATGGGAGCTGGATCGAATCTGCCTCGCCAAATGGTCCCCACTCGTCAGGGTGTCGGCGAATCGCTCTACTCCCCGCCACCTTCCCCTGCTGGGGATCCGGGGCGTGTTGTGCTGTGTTGTGGCGCAGCCGAGTCAAATTGGCCGCAATCTGCGCCGCCGCACTCTCCGCCGGTAATGCACGGGTAAAAGAGCGGCGAGGTATTTTTTAAAGCCAGTGACAGTGATTGCCTGCGTTTCTGCGGACGTGTTTTCGCCCATGGCCGGCAGTCGGGACATCCCAGCGCTGAAGGCAACCTGGAGCGCTTTTTTCCGGACGGCGATCGCCAGATGAAGGTCGCGATGTATCTGCCGATACCGCCGGCCCATCCGTGGAGGAACGTCACCGATTCTGATTGGCCGCCGACGGAGGCAATCATCGGCGCGTCAGAGGCAATCATCGGCGGGCCGACCGCGCCGCGCCATTAGCGCCGCGCTGGAGACATATCCCGCGCGGCCCTATCTTTGTGGCACGTCACAAAAGTCGGCCGGCCCACATTGTCGCCGGCTGCTCCGAAGCCGATTTATGTGAGACGCCGAGAGAGCGAACCAGGCGGCGAACCGGGGCAGCGCCGGTCCGGCCGCCGCCGCCGCCGTCGCCGTCGCCGTCCGACATCTATTGTTTCCCACGTCAGCGGCCGATGAATAGAAATAGCCAATTCCCGGAGCGGCGGGTCGGCAGCCGACCCGTCCAACCCTTCTGTCGCCCTTCAGCGGCGCCAATATCTCGGCTGTGGAGCGGTCATTTTTCGGGCTGCTGACGGCCGCTGACGGCCAGCGAGAGGCCCCGCGCCGTCACCGGCCGGCCGTCTCCGCCGACAGCGGCCATTTGTAGACGCTTACGGAGCCCCAAATCCGGCCGGCGGCAGACGCGCACCGCATTCGTCACGGGCCGCGGCCATTTTGTGGTAAGTGTGTGTGTAAGTGTGTGTGTGCCGTTCGTCTGCGGCAGCTCTGAGCTCGGCATTTCGGCCGGCCGGCGGTGGCGGCGATATGTCCTGGCCTGACTCGGTCTGGAAGTCTATAACACGTCCGGGAAGCTCAGGCACACTCAGTAACATTCCATGACGCTTTGTTACGTTTCGTGATATTCCGTGACACGCTTTTCTGTTTCACAGTGTTCTGTGGTGTTATGCAACGCTCCGTGGCACAACACGACATATCGATGTACTCAGTGACGTTCTGCCATGTTCTATGACACTCCGTGATGTTCTATGACACTCCGTGATGTTCTATGACACTCCGTAATGTTCTATGACACTCCGTGATGTTCTATGACACTC
>JARFNR010334684.1:0-11718 GCA_030323935.1 Semibalanus cariosus
AGAGAGAGAGAGAGAGAGAGAGAGAGAGAGAGAGAGGGCGGTGACCACGTCAGCGGGCCGTGCTCAACGCTGAGTTATGAGCTCGTGAAGTTTAACTTGGCTGTAATAATGGTGGGCTTGTTTCAAGAGATGGATAAGGCTAACGGTTTTTGGCCGAGTGCTCGTTTTGTTACGTGAGGAGCGGACTGTGATTTTTGTTTAGGTTCTCGGATGTACATAAATACATACATGTAATATAGTTTGACATCAGGAATAGACCAATCTAAAATAGACGCATCAAACATACATCTCTTGAACGCAGCAGTATCAATGAATGCCTGATAAAGGATTGGCAAATTCGATTCCTCCAAAATCTACTTTTCCCGCAACCACTGCATTGTTTTTTATATTTTTAGTGACTCATGCCGCTTTGTGAAAAAGTACTGTACACTGCAATTTTCATCTAAGTTCTAACATTAAATATCCAGCTTTGCGCAGATAATATATCAATGAATCTTATTGTAGCGGTTTCCGTGGATACCGTAGCTCATCGGAGAACAATTTCACACCGAAGAAACCTGAGGAATGAACGGTGAACGAAAGTTCGCAAGCAACGTTGTACACTTTCAAAAGGAAAGAAGATAAAGTCGTGCGTTAATAAACAAACTTCTCACAGACAGCAAGCGACGAACATGCAAACTGTAATACCTATTGCCATGCATACAACAACAAGCAAACGTCTCAAAGCTGCACCCCACTGGCATTGTTTTAGACCTGTCAAACTGATTGGCCGTCGGGCTCCGTGACTTCTGCAGCAGTGTATGGCATCTTTCGCTCACATAATAATATTCGAGTACCATGACTTCACATCGGGAGATAAGACGCCATTGAAATACAATTGATGACCATTGATAGAGGACTACGCGTCTCGGTATAGCTCTTCCCTGGGTGTTCTGTATCCGCGTGCTGTTTCCCAGGAAACCTCGTTAGGGGGTGTTTTGCTCGCGGATGTCGAGAGCTCACAATTTGATTAGCCTTCCATTACTGCGGACCATTAGCGCCATAGCACGCTGTTATCACATTTTACGCTCTGTCTCCTGTGTAATTTGTGACATGGAGAAGGCTATCCTGCAATTGATGAAGCAATTTATATTCCATCAGGCAGCCTTGAATGCATCTTATTCGTTCACGGGTAAATTTATAGACTCTAGAATCGAGAAACAGGAGCTGCTGATCTGCAGAAAGTCGTAATGCTAGCGACATAATTTTGACAATATACTACAATCGTTTAAATAATGCATTATCCTTGCTTTGCTTAATCTAAGACAGTGTATAAATCTCACATTGTTTCTTCGCTAACGCATTTCAAATTCACGGCGGTCAGCTCTGTGTAATCTGTGTTTACCGTTTACAAAGTCATTCCAATTGATTTTTTAGCTGCTTTTCGACAAAATAAACACTAGTTTCCTTATTTGGCTCATTTGGCCGAAATGCGCATTCTTTCTTCTTTTCATGCGAACATATGACATTAACGTAGGATATATACTATTCATATAATACGCGCAGTCCAGATCAGATCACAAACTGGTGGATCTGTGATGGCTTTCCAATGGCTTGCACCATTTTGCGTACATGGTATAAGTCGTATGGAAGCTAAACTATTGCATTCTAACGTCTAAGGTTATATTAGTCATACTAAGTGGCAAGTGCAATTAGTTGGACCATGTGTCAACTTTGTCAGTCTGAATGCTAAGGATCGTCCAAACACACGCAAGCGCGAGCGCGGTTAGCTATGTCTTCAGCACACGCCACCACTCTCTCTGTACATCTGCAGCGAGAAAAATCACACCTGAGCAAAAAATTAGCTGGCGCAAATCTTCAGGCAGAAGCACTCCTCTCTGTCGGCCGGCCGCAGTCATCAGCCCGCATCACCAAACGCACTTACTTTATCACGCGCACGCACTTACTTTATCCTTCATCATCTTTTTCTCCTGTTCACAGCCAGCATTGGGTCTGGGCGAGTTGGCCGCCACACGTGAGTCCCAGGCGCTCTGCTGGTCCTGCGCCCTGCCCAGCTCCGAGTCCAGTCTCGCTACCTCCTGCTCGAGACCCTCAATCCTCCGGTCCTTGACCTCCAGAATGCCGGTCAAGGTCGTCGGGTTCTGATTGAGTTTCTGCTGGATCTCCGTCTGAAGTCGACGGTACTGATCTATGTAGTTGTCCAGCTCCTATCGGGTCATGTGACACGCGCTCAGTCAAACGCGACGTGATAGTGTGGTTGAAATTTTGATCTGTTTTGGATTGTGCAAGTCATTGGTGGATCCAGAATGGGTGGTCTGGGGGACAGCTCCCAAAAAGTCCCACACAATTATTCTGAAAATGACTCATCGGATTTCGCTTGCTTATGCGTTGATGGCTGATTTAAAACATAATTTCCTGAGTAAAAGTTGCTTATATGTTTTATATATCAGGTATACGTTTCAATTTTGCGCCGATTTCAAGCAGTTTGGGGGCCATGGCCCTTGCCCCCTCGATCCGCCCATGGTTCAAGTTACTGCATAATCGTCTCCGGTAGAATATAACTTGGATACTATCAAATACAAGTTAGATATAACTAGAAGAAAAACTTCGATGAACTTTTAACATACGTTAAACTTACTTTTAACTTTTAGCTTACCGAAATCAATATATTATTTTGTGCAATGATGTAGTGAACAAGAACCCTTTTAACAAAACATAAGGTGCAAACATAATATGAATTAATATAAGATATACCATAACAAAATATATAAGGAACATAATATGCCATGAATTTTCATGACTTAAAGACAAAATGTTTATCATATAGAGTATACCACCTTTGTCATATTGTCATATGCAAACGGTTCACTGGAAACGTTTGTCTACCCTTATCTATTTTCTTGTCCGATCGATGCATTCCGTCTATGAATCAAGTCAAACCATTTCAAATTGTCTACTACACGCACTACTCTGCTTCCTGGACAGGGTGGACCACGCTGCCTCTGTGCCCACTGAACATCACAGTACTACCATCAGGCGCATGCCAGCGCTCCGCTCACTCCCACTTACTTGTCGCGCATTGTCTAACTCAATGTCGCGCTCCCCAAGCACGGAGACGAGGTGGGCGATGCGCGCCTCTGCCTCTGCCAGGTCCGACTGGGTGCGCATGTTGGCCAGACACTCCTGGGGCAACGCTTTACCACCTAAAACGGGCAGGCATGCACCGACTAGGTCAGCCGGCCGCGTGCCGCGGCACGCCGACTGTAACAGACGGCGACATCGGTGCAAGGGCGTGTTAGCGGGGAGCCTGCGTGAGTCGGTATGAAGGGTGGACAGACATATAGTTAGTGGGGAGAAGGGTGAAGGATGGACAAGCGGTGCGCTGCCCGCTCCCTTCCCACCCCCGGCCACCTTAGTCTGCGGATTGTGTGGAGTTTCGACAGTTGGGGTGTGGAAAAACACCACAACTGTCGAAACCAGCCGAGTAATTTTCGCACCACCAAATTCCTGTGACCTAGACGGGAGCTTTCAGCTGCCCAGGCGCTCAATGTCAGTCACCAGGTGGCCGCCAGTCGGCTGGCGACATTTCGATGGGTGTAAAGGGACCCCCGCTGGCACAGGCGGCCCCCACCGTGCACTGATGGCTCTTCTGGGACCCCTCCCTCCCTTCCCATCCCCGCCAGCTCACGGGGGACCTTCCCTCCGCAATCCTGCCATTAGCGACCGCCGTTCTCGGCGATAGGCGTGCTGCCACGCGGAAAATTATCCGCAAAGCAGCCACAGGCGTTGTGTCGCACGGGTGGGGGAAGCAGCCCTCGCGGTGGAGGTGCACACTGCTAGCTGCTCGCGACGATCGCTTACCTGCTTTCTTGCAGACACAAAGCAGAGCTCAGCTTGACATACCTCTGCAATTACGAACCACTTGGTCAGGGGACTTTCGTGAAAAACGGGTGTGCTCCGCCTGTTAGAGCCAGGGCTCCGAGTTTTCCACTCCACCCAGATTCCACTCTCAACCGCCTTCTTGCAAGAGTGAACTATTTGCCTGAGGCTCTGAGTCTGCCACGCCCTGTCAGTGGGCAGTGAAGGATTGAATGGTCAGGTACCGGTTAGCTGAACGACCACAGGTTGGGCCGCGGCCGGGTCTGCTGGGTAGCTGCCGGGGCGGGGCGGGGCGGGGCAGGGCAGGGCGGGGCGGGGCAGGGCGGGGCGGGGCAGGGCGGGGCAGGGTGGGTAGAGGGTCACACGGACGCAGAGTACACAGCAGGCAGACGTCACTAAGGAGGGCAGGCAGGCGTCACTAAGGCGACCTACAGGAGCGAGAAAGAGAGAGAGAGTGCGTGAGAGACAGAGGAGGGAGGAGAATCGGTAGCACCTGCTTCTGTGAGTTCGACTGCGCCTGCTGCTGTGTGAGCCGCTCCTCCTCCTGCTGCCCTGCAGGTGAGACGCCTTCAGCCGTGACGCGCCATCGTCAACAACATCAGCCGCAGCAGCAGCAGCGTCAGGGCCATCGTCAACAGCATCAGCGCCATCATCAGCAACATCGGTGGTGTCAGGGCCATCGTCAACAGCATCAGCACCATCATCAGCAACATCAGTGGCGTCAGGGCCATCGTCAACAGCATCAGCACCATCATCAGCGGCATTGGCACTACATAGTGTCAGCAGACCCAGCCAAAAACGCTGAAGACTGGAGCCTTTTCTCTCGCTCTTAAAATGAAGTGGATGGTTTATATCACCTAATATTTGTATGGCATGTAATCAATTGAACATGTTTGTTCTGATGTTCATTGTTACCCGAGGAAAAATGTAATATTTTTTGCTTTTAAGAATAGAACATGTACCAGTTAGGTACCTGTCAGCTGACGTTGAGCATACTTGTTCATAAAATGATTGATAAATGAGTGGTAAAGAGCAAAGCATAAAATATAATAGAGACATGAATAATAATATATGTGTGAAACGCTTTTCCTTCGGAAATTATATGAACTAGTCAGCAGTCCAGAAAAAAAAACGTTCAAGGCTGTAGGAGACAACACATCAAAATCGCATTACATGAATTGAAGTTTCCTTAGATGTTCCGCGTAGATAATTGAGTGGCTTCAAAAAACCCTATATCATTTTACTGTCATATTTTCCTTTCTTAACCATGTTCGATTGAAACAGACAACTCGGGGAAGCTTTCATAAGTGCTATGGGTTCCTGGTAACTGTCATGATTCGGGTGTCCTTGGATAAGTGCGCCCATTTGTATTAAATTTGCATTACATTTTAAAACGCAATAGTTGAATGTGTAGAGATTTCAGAGATTTCATGCGCTTTAGGGCCATAACTTGAATGAACACCCAGCGGAGTCAGTATCATTTTTACGAGCCATTATTCTCGTTTGATATCTTCAAAACTGTTATAAGAGTAATACATTGCAGCTCGTCACGATTGGCACTACAGCGACTGACGTCGGATAAATTAGGTGATCTGAAGTTCGTCAGTGACATTAACGTGCCGCAAAAGTTATACAGTTAGTCCGAAATGCTACTCACCAAGGCCTTTGTGCTGCAGCATCTCCAGAAGCTTTTTAATGCTTTCGTCCCTGGACAGCAGTGTTTGTTTCTGAGCCTCAATCCGAAGCTCAAGCTCCTGAAACAGTCCACAACGTCAGCTGGTGAACTGGCTAAGGTAGGGCTGTGTTCGGCTCATTTAAGTTGAACTCGACTCGTTTGATAATTTGTATGTTCTCAAAACTGACTTGAATCATGTGGGTTGGAGGAGGGTCGACTCAACGTCATGAAGCTCTAGCACGCATCTCGGCTTCACTTGTTGCATTCGACTTAGCAGCAAGAGACATACTGACCCATTAGTGCTAACCATACTCTAATATATCTCATTAGCATATTAGGGTAATGACTTCATCATTTCAAGTGTCCTTTCCGGTTGGATGTCAATGAATTGGTTATTGCAATGACACAAGAGGCACCATCACAAAATTAACGAGTCCATCTAGCGGGCGGAAATCGTTAGATACTGCGTTTGGAGGCTGTGATCGTGGGATGCTGTGTTTGCATGTCGTCATCGATGGCTCAAAATGTGATCATCTGTTTTCTGCGATATTTAACTTTGTGATTTTTACCTCTTCCGCCCATCAGCACAAGCAGGCATGCGGTTTGGATGCCCTATATGTTATGTTCCTCGATGCATTTATCGTCCAGGAAATATATTCGGCGCTATTTGACACGAAGGATATTGATTGTATCACCATGTGTTTCCACATGATGTACTCATAAGCCAATAACTAGTGTCGGACGCAGCTTTTACATTTGATATTGGCCATATTTGCTGAGTTCATACAGTTTGCAAATAACATTGTGTAGCAACCGCACCATTCCACTCTGAAAATTTGGCAGCTCTAGCTATTACAGGAGCTACAATCTGAGGGAACGAATCACTCCTGCACTACGCGTATTTTCTGAAACCCTTCACTGTCAACGTCACGCCAAACATTGGCAGATCTCCCGCTCTTCCAGAGAGCTGCGTTTTCGACAGTGGCAATCATCGACGGCAGCCCTTCAACTCTTCAGTGTTTCGTGCTGGTCGGCGGGCGCCGGAGGGCAGTCAGCCACACGCACCTGACAGTCCGGAGCGAGGGAAAGTTCGACAGTGGGGCCGCAGCTATCGAATTAGAACGAAGAGCGCCACGATCGGCGAAAACACCTCCGGAAAGGGCACTGGCTGGGCCTGATCGGTGCTGAAAGATATTCTGAGTTCAGACATATATTTTGGATTTGATTAACAAAAACAATATATCGATACACGTTTCAGGCAATTTGTTAAAATGATATGATAAATTTATCATACTCCTCCCAAAACCGTTGCTGGTATCCCGCCTGGCACATTCCGCTTACCTTGACGGTCTCTTTGAGAATAGTGTTCTCGCGAGTCAGGTGGTCGTTCTCGACATAAAACTGGTCTAGTTGCTGTTGTAGCTCCACCACTGCTGGGGTCTTGCCGCCGCGTGAGCGCAGTTCGTCCTCCAACTGGCGGATTAGACCGGCTTGTTTCTGTGGAAAGAAACACAGAACTGGTCGTTAATTGTTATTTATCTTACGACATTACTGCGCGATACTCTACTAGACGTCTACTAACAGAAGGCTTCTTCAACATCCCAGAAATCAAGTGGGATGTCTCACAACGAGACGGCTGCATCTGTCGAAAGGGCATGCACTTTTGTCATCACCACCGGGCGTTCATTAAATACACCGAAGAATACTTTGCCCATGCTTTGCTCATAACCGACAGCCGGAGTCGGAGTCGGCACAATTTTACTGACTCCGACTCCGACTCTGGCCGAAATCACCGACTCCGACCGACTCCAACCCCGACTTCGCAGCCCTAGCCAGCACAACCTGCTATTCTTAAGAATCCTTTTTAGGAGTCGTATCGACTCCCCGATTTTTTTCGACCAGTTCTCCTTGTCCGTGCCACAGCGTCTTCGCCGTTACACGCAACTCTTCCACGCTCCTTTTGGACGTGTAGCAAGCGTGATGAATGGGCTTTTTATCCGGCTGTCTCGTTTGATGAATGTATACGCGGAAAAAAAATATAGGAAGCGGTATGTTTCATGATATGTTCAATAGTTTTGAACTGCATTTGTGGATTATGTTAGATATGTGTCATACATAGCAGTTTTTGTAGGGTGGGAGTTTTTCTTAGCTAACGACTCTGCCAATACGCTTATACAGACCGGCACACTGTAACAAATATGATGAGAAAAAATTGCGAGAGTTTGAAAGGCATACAGTAGCATTTATACAGTCTGTATGAATGATGTGGGTTACATCTTAATGATAGCCAGAAGACATTTTCATAGTTCTAAGAAATGGGTATCGGCTTCAATACAAATTAATCTACAAATAAACGCATCAAGAAGTGAAAACTTACAATAGAAACGAATTTTCGATCCAAAGCGACCCAATGAAACAATTTAAGCATGTTTTATTCCAATAATTTTCTTCGATGAACTTTGGCAGTAAATTTCGGATCAAGAGGCCAGAGGGATCCCGTACAAATATTTAACTTGAATAAATGGTGGCTAATCCGAGCTAGTAATAATAGCCAGAAGACATTTTCATGGTTCTAAGAAATGGGTATCGGTTTAAATAAAATTAATTTACAAAGAAACGTATTTAGAAGTCACAAATTACAAATGAAACAAATATCCAAAGCGACCCAATGAAACAATTTAAGCATGTCTTATTCCAATGGTTCTTTCGATGAACTTTGGCAATACATTTCGGATCAAGAGGCCAGAGGGACCGTAGAAAATATTTAACTTGAATAAATGGTGGCTAATCCGAGCTAGATTCCAGGAAGTCACGTCAAATTTACACATCAAATAGTATATTTCCAGATATTTCTGAAAACAAAAAATATTATGGCAGTTATCATAAAGACAACTGCTCTGTGAAGGTGAAATCGAGCATGGCGAATTGGTACCTATTGATAGAAAATGCCCTGCTACTGGAATACTGCTACTTGGTCGTGTCCCATTCTCAACTTTTCTTTGCAATCCTATGGATTGGGACAAAAAACAAATAAAAGCATGATGATCAACCAGTTATTATCCGTAACTTGTCCATCCATATGAATTTGTCGTTATTATAACTTCAGGCTGCTTTGCTACGTGATGTAATGACTTCATTTAGCGCAGTGTCTTGCTCAAGATGGACGGACATTGCCCATTTAGTGAGGGATGTTACAAATGAACAGTACTACTTGATCCATGCAGAAACCTTGTAAGTTTTAGGAAGGATAAGGTAAACATGACATATGTTTATATGTTGTGTGTTAGCTCATAATATACGGACTAAATTCATGACAACGAATGGTGCTGTGTTAAGTTGGCCCTGATAAAAGATATAAAATACCCGCATTACACCGTAGAAAACAAACTGATGGAGTACGTAACTTTTGGTAAAGAGGAGAAGACAATTCATTGTAAGAGACTTATACTGTGACGTAACATTTTTTTATTTCAGCATTTCAAAAATATAAATCAAGGATGACGTCGGAAATCCAACGACAACAATTCATTTCGTGGAGTTTTCCCGGCTACTTTGGTCTGGTCAATTCATTACATTATTTAATGCTGGTGCCTTAAATAAAATGCCGGCTAAGGTTCCGCTAAGAATGGAAATGTCAAGGCTTCAGTGATACCAATGTTTTAGCATGTGACAAGTACTTTTCAAAATGATGATGCAATATATGCGTTTGAAGAGTGATCATGCATTTCAAAATGCAGGGAAACAAAATTCGTACGAAACCATCACCCTTCATATTGTTGTGTTATAATTGATGACTCATGCATATTGGAATGTCCATTGTAAATGATCTTTTACACCGCCTAGCCAGTTCAGCAGCGCAGTGTATATATTTACAATACATAATAAGTGTTAAAACTTTAACGTCGCCGGTTCTGCTGCCCTTCCCTGCCGATTCCTGCCGGTAGATGTCAGTAGGTGTTTCGCCTGTCGTGATAGGCTGTCCCGCAGTGCACCGGTACAATAACGACAGGATGTGTTCTCAGAGCAGTGGCAGCTCACAAATCCCAGCAGTGGTGTTAATATCTCAATATTATTATATGATGTTATTTTTGGTACGATTGGATGAATCAAGATAGCAATGCAAGTATAGAAATGCGTAGAGATGAACCCGCGCTTGACCGGGGTCTCAGCCGAACACCATTAACCGGGGGGGGGGGGCAAATATTGCCCCCTCGGTATCTCCGGAACCGATAATCGCAGCGAGACGCGCAAGGCGGCGTTCGAAATTTCTCAATGGGACGCATCTAAAGCATACTCGAAATTTTCAACTTGAGGTTACATATCAGGTCAAGGTCGGGTGAAAGGTTAAAATCGAGACATTTGAGTTTATGGACCATACTTTCCATCCAGAGCCTTTGATTGCGACCATAATCACTCAAAGTGCTCCCAAAGGTATAATACACATCCCGCATGAGCTAAAAGGCGATTTTGGGCAAATGCCAAGGTCAACGTCAGGTCACAAAAGGTCATTATCGGCAGAAGATTTTCGAAAGTCATGCGACACATGTTTTATGGACTATTTTATACGTATAATTCGACAGTGATAGTCATTTTACCATCTGAACTCATTTAAGTGAAGCTAGTGTCAAGCTCAGGTCAAGTTCAGGTCACATTAGGTCAAAATTTGAAATGGATAAATCTTAACATTTTTTTTTACTAGACCATTTTTATCTCAGAAATACAGTACAGTATGCAGTATACAAAATACAAATACAGTACAATATTATTTATTTGTCTTTACCTTGTCAAAGAAAGCCAAAAAACGCAATTTCAAAATATGACGTCATGAATTATCGTAATTAGGGAGCCATAGGTCATTAAAAATACAGATATTGCTTTGAAATTTGGTTTGGGTATTTTTCGTATGTGGTTCTCTGACATATATTCCAGTTTTTGTTAACATCTTTGGAAATTTTGATTTTGTGATCATTTTCCCCCAAAAAAAATAAGTTTTTTGAATTTTGGGGATCAAAAGCCAGCTTTTTTGCAAATCCGAGATAGCCATTTTGTAGGCCTTGCAATTGTCTATCTTTTGACGTTTTTAGTTTGTATTTTGGTCTAAAAGTGGTATTTTCACGGCCTGTTAAAGATTACCTGATTTTATTGTCAAACTCGTGTGTAGTGACGTCCCAAAATTTGCTATTTTTCAACAATTGATAAAAGAAATTGCTTCATTTTTACAGAGAAGATGTCAAACTGATGTGGTGGAAGATATCGAAAGTTTCACGCTGATAGCGCCAATGTGTTTTGAGCTATCGCGAAAATTCGTCAGGGGGGACAATATTTGTCCCCTCTCCCGGTCAAGCGTGAGTTAAAGGTTTGAAAGAGACTCCTTAATACTTATGTAATGTCAGCCAATGCGTATATCTCAACGAAAAACTGTACAGTCGCGAAAATATCAACTATTTGCAAGTGAACAAAAGCCATTAGAGTCACTGGAGGTCCCGGTATCAGTGCTCTGTATTAAATCAGTTTATCTAATAATACCTTGCTTACTCTCGGCTCCGTAGTAAAACTCTACATAGTTGTTGTGTTAAGTCAATGGCCGATATAGTAATGCCTTGCTGCGGTCATTGACCGATTTAGGAGGTGCATGGTTACGAGCGAGCGCGAAGCGTGAGCGAGTCCTCACTGAATACCGGAAATTTCTCACATATACGCGGCCGACCCGGCTAGACCCGACCCGACCGGACCCGACCCGACCCGACCGTAACGCTTTTCAGAAGCTTATATCTTTGGAATCCCTCATCCGATCGACAAGCGGTATTCGCCATCTGATAGCCCCATTCAATCACATTATGTTATTGCCATGTTTCGTCTCACGTGAGGGGTCAGCTTGGCGCGTGACACGTGCCGCGTCAGAGGTGTCAGGAAACGTTATCCTGCTATAGCTGAGAAACGGCTGGACCAATTAAGCTGAAATTTGGTGTGTGGTTTGAGACCACACCACTGGCAATGTTAAAAAAGTCAAACTCTTGATCACACTGCACGTGCGCACGTGCACACTCCTGTTCCGTCCACGAAATTACCTACAAAACATCGTTGCAATCAGGGCTGGTAAAAAGTGCGATCATGATACATAAAGCGGGCGCCAGAAAATACCCCAACAACTCTGCTCAGGGGCC
>JARFNR010334905.1:0-11713 GCA_030323935.1 Semibalanus cariosus
GGGGGGGGTAAAATTTACCCCCCCCCCCCCAGCGCCGCGCGTTCGGCCGGAGACCCCAGCGCCGCGCGGGTTAAGGATTATAAAATCCTTAGCTCTCGGACAAAACAAAAATGAATGATTATGACGAAGGACTGAGAATCCCTAAGGACTGTCTACAGCAATTTTAAGGATCCTTCACCCGCGCACTGCAGGGGGGTTGATTTCCGCCCCCCTCTGGTTTTTCAGAAGTAGCGGGAAAACGGAGGCGCGCAGCGCCGCCAAATTTCGCACAGCTGTTTGGGCATCAATTAACCACACTTTGTACAAGTTTTGACTTCAGGTCATCTAAGGTCAGGTCACAAGGTCACGTCAAGTGACCTTACCTTCAAAAATGTTTGTGTTCATGCCAAAGCCAGTCTTTTTCCGAAATATTTGAAACTTGCAGGATTTGATAAGGTTATCAGTACCTATAATTCGTTTATCTCTGATTTCTCGTATCGGTAACCTAAGGTCAGGTCAATTTCCTGACCTCCCCATTATAAGTGAACGGGACAATATACAAATGATTCCTATTGCATTGGATCAGGCCAATTCTTTCAGAATCATGTTATTTTAGCTCATTATTGATGGCCCAGGTGCAATTATTGCCTAGTGTTCTCTGCAAGGTCATCTGAGGTCATCTGAGGTCATCAGCATTGTTTTGCTAATAACTCTTGATAGAATAAATATAGAGACGATCGGATGGCACCAATATGTTCGTCTCGTTAAGCTGCGTCGCCCTATATGAAACATAACCTACCTGGGTCACTAAATGACCTTGACCTGAGGTCAAATTTATCAACTAACCTAAACCGGTCACCATTAACAATTTTCAAAGCGCCTTGACGATACAAACACGTTGGCGTCAAAATATTTCCCTATCTTTGTTAGGTGAAATGTTATTCATGAAAAACAGCTTTGCCAAACATAGCCTTTTTTACCTTTGATGACCTCTGGAGGCTAAACTATGAACTTATCTAAGATATGAGGACATCTTAGCGATTGCATTTTTGCAAGGGCTTTCGATTGCTCTTTTCCGTTTGTTCCTAGCTATCATAGTTTCCGAGATATTTGGGGGTTTCTGGAGCAAAGTCCGAAAACCGGAAAATCTGACCTTTGATGACCTCTGGTGACCTCAATTTGGACCTGACCTAAGAAAAAACTGATGTACTTTCGATAGAGCTAGTCTCAAGCTACCTAACGCCATTTTCCGCTTGTTGCTACGTAGCATAGTTTTCTAGATCTTATGGGGGCGGAAATCAACCCCCCTGCAGTTTGTATTCGGCGTGAACCTCCTGCAGTGCGCGGGTTAATGGCTACAAGCGAATCTTAGGTTTCATCCTGATCAAAATTAAAGGCTTCAAGATTATTTAGGTTTTGTCTCATTCAGACTTAATGGCTACAAGATAATTCAGGTTTCATCTTGATTGGACTTAATGGCTACAAGATTATTTAGGTTTTGTCTTGATCAGACTTATTGGCAACAAGATTATTAAGGTTTCATCTCAATCAGACTTAATAGCTACAAGATTATTTGTTTTGCCTTGATCGGACTTAATGGCTACAAGATTATTTAGGTTTCGTCCCAATCGGATTTGATGGCTATGAGCAGTAGGTTAGGTCAGGTTTGATTATGTTAATATTGTTCCAATAACGTCATTATTCTAGCGGTACCATCCCCGGCTTACTTCAAAAGTTGTTTACTTCATCTGCATATTTGTATACACAGTCGCGATGGGTGAACACCAAATACTTGTAACCCTCTGGAAATATTTGTGTTAAAATATTCTTGGGTAAGATACATTCTAAATAAAATAAAGGGTACAGAAGAATGTCTGGAAAATGTGTAGTGACCAAATAGTTTAGTTTTGTACCATCTAAAACGCTGTGGGACGAACGTCAGTATGACCCAAAGTACGTCAACGTACGAAGGAGTTCTCGTTCTGCACTGCACTTACCAATGACTTGTAGAGGTCATTCAATTCACACAAACTTTGTCCCACGGTACTTTGACTTTGTCTTATATAAATTTAGCCCCACCTCCAGCAACCCAACTTAATTTGCATTACATTTCATTTGAACCTTCCACCACAAAACACCAACATTCGAGCGGGCGGTGGGCGAGATGTTTTGAGAAATGTGCACCCGCGCTCACTGCATACAAGGTCTCTCGTGTTATATGCCAATATGACGTAATACAAAAAAGTGTGCTGAAAACTCTGGTAAAAAACACTTTTTTTGTGAAATAAAAGATAAGTATGATGGAATAATTAAGCACAAAACACCCATAAACATATACTCTTGTCTCCTTCGAAAACTTAATTACAAAAATGAAGTCGAGAGTTTTCATTTGAAGTTAAATAATCACTTATCACTAAATACAGTAAACATCACCATTTTAGGAGCTTACTAGAATAACGGAAATATGTACTACCATTTTGATATATTTTCGATTGAAATCATCACCGGAATTAATTGAGTAAGAATTATCAAAATATTATTTTTGATTTCTGAATTATGATGCCGAGTTTGGGATTTAAGTTATTTTCTATAAAGACTAAAATATTGTTTGACATAGATGGATGCGTGTTGTTAACCCTCAACGGCAAATTTGATGCTGATAAGCGATATAAATAATTGCTGTTTAATGTTTTTGATAAATCACTGAATGTTGATGAACATTGATAGTAAATTAGAAATGCCTTCCTAAATCCTAAGTCCATTTTTGGTATTATTTTGGATTCGGCAGAATCGTAATAGCACAATCGTTATAGCACAAGCAAAATACAATATTTTGGTAAAGAATCGCCGAAAAGTGAGGGGCCACCTCCCCCCCAGATGGCCGCCCCTGTTCCCACGCCTATGTTTCCGAGTGCTAAGACATTAGCATTTGGGAAAAATTGTCAGGTTTTGATTTGGTTGCAAGCAACCTTTTTCGGTGTAAATTTGTTTCATTTTTATATTGGTTGAATTTTTGCCTTTTTGGGGACAATGCTAGTCTTTTCGGTGGCAAAGATAGTTCACTCCCAAATGGAATTAGTTGATACAAAAGCAAAATCAAGCAAATCCCTATTTGTTAATTGACGTCCTTTGAACAAAAATAATGTATCTAAGTCTAGACTCTAAGTAAAAAGGACACAATTTGAAAAAAGACATTGCTAGTGCTACGTAGCACGCACATTGAGTACGTACCCGTGCTCATGACGTCATCTAATCACCACACGCCTTGATTCTCCTTTCCCAGAACTTCATCGCGTCACTACAAGTGTTCACCAATATGGATACAGCAAATCTGTGTTAGTATGACGTTACAAAACATATTTTGTATGGAAATGTTATTTGTATTGTTATTTTGTATATAATAAGAATAAAAATAAATTATTTAGTTATTTTTATATACAAATTATCTTGCTTGAATGCATTTTACAATACGATGACACCATACTTTACATTTGACGTCATATTAATCACTGTGATATTTCTTTGTTCTTTCTAGAAGGCATAGTTCATCTCAGTTTTGCGTCACGTTTGCGTCACATCAGCCGACCCTGGGCTCGCTGGCTTGGGATTGGCGTCGCTGACACGATATTGCGTCGCCACCTCGTTCTTTCCAGTGTCAGGATGGAGAGGGACTGTTAGCCTACCTTTGGCTTCTGCCATAGGGTAGTTATTTTTCGACTATTTTGTTCGTGTGAGTGAACAGTGTGAGTGACCAGCTGAAAGTGCAACGAATTCTCCCCCTGCCTGGCCTTGCGCAGGTGAGTAAACTGAAGGTAATTTTAAGTAAACTAACGACGTGCGAGTTGAAGTTCGAGTTTGCGCTAGGGAACAGCTATAGGGAAGTCAGAATATTGATTAAACACACTCTTTACTGATATCCCTAAGTTGAGGTAGATCATGAATGACATAATATTGCAATGAACCTTTCAAGAAATGTCTCATTCTAGCTTAAGCTGCAGTGTCGCAGGCACAACCACAAGTTGATGTTACTCTGGCAGGTAGTTAGAGTACCAGTACACCACTGCAATGCTGGAAACATCCTAATAATGGACTTCATGCTATTTGTGATGTAGACAAAATATGCACAAAAATGCCAATAGCATGAAAAGTCCTGTGCTGAGGCCAGGTTACACTATTCATGTTTTCCCAATCATTAGCATGTTTGCATAAATCAATGCTGCATTAGAGACAAGTTTTCTTACAAACATTGGTTGCACTACACTAGCACTATATGCAGATCCTGCATTGAATATTATGCAAACACTTGGAACTATGTCACAGATTCTACAATAAAGTTAAGAATTTTAATCCTTAACTTCTTTGCATGTTTGCAACATCACAGATCCCAGACATGCAAATACACAGAAAACTTGTTCACAGAAAACTTGTTTGCAGAAAACACACAGCATTTGTGGATGGTCATGCATAGTGTTGCCTGGCCTTTAGGACATGTCTGATATTAAGGTTGTTTACCCTATCTGAATCTGATTGCATGAGCCTATTTCAATTTTCAGGGTTGTTCCCACCATGATATGCAGATGAGGTATGATAAGCTATTTCAGGATAATTAATTTTTGTGTTTGTTTCAGTGCTGAGATGAGTCTCCGGTCTAGAAAAAGATCTTCTAGTTGTTGTTGTTCGCAAGTTGTACCTGTTGTCAGCCCAAAGAAGATTCGGATTTCAGAAGCTTTAGAAGCATTGAAGGAAAAAGATGAATCATGTAAGTTGATAATGTGTGTTTAATGACATTTAATAAGCAGGCATGCTCTGGCACTTATATGTCATTGATTAGCTATCTTCTCATTGACATAATCAATATTACTCAGGTGTTGTACCTAACATTGCTAAAACACAGGTGGGAGCGGCTCACTAAGTGAATTACCACCACCATTGATGCATCAGAAATATGCATGAATGTTGCAATGCATTATTTTATTATTCTATGGATAGGATCACAATAATATTGGGGACTTCAATTGTCTGATTCAAATTGTGTATTCCTCTTACAGATCCAAAACCCGGCACTCTTGTGGATATGGTGCGGGTGAAAAAAGTTGGACCCTTCATTTTGGGACCAGTGTTAGGAAATTCCCCTGTGAAGAGCATTGTTCAATGCCTTGCTCGCCAAGAAAAATCGGACAAGTTCTTCACTGTGAAGGTATGTAAAAGGCATTGTTTATGTGCACTTTCTCAATTGCAACTTGCAGTTTGCTGTGTGCAGGCATGAAACACATTAGATTAAACAGATAATTCTGCTGTCAACTGCTTACCTATATAGTATGAAGCATTTATTTATTTGCAGTATTTCCATTATATATTATTTTAAAAACAAAACCTATGGAAATAGTAAAGTAGCAGTACTAATTCTTGTATGACATATTTTGCTATGAACAGTTATTTTAAATGTCTTAAATTTTCACAGATTTTAAGCTTAAAGCCTCCTAGTGAGGAGACACAGGATGACCGACAAGGCAAAATGCTGCTGCATACCGAGTACTCGCTTCTCACACTGTTGCGAGGCCAGCAGGGGGTGATTCAACATCATGGACTTTACAAGGTGAGCAATGGTTTAGGGACTGAATGATTTGTTCTTCCAGGGAAATTTCATGATTCTGCTAATTAAATTTAACTCAGATGTTCAATAACTCAATTTTATTTTTATTTTTCAGCATTTCAATTAAATCTGTTTAACTATGCATCACTTTGCTGTGAGCAGTCTTGCGGCATAGTTATGTGCACCCATCTCGGCACCTCCTCTGAGTGTGACATGTGCTGTCTCTGTGTGGCCCTACAGGACATTGCCCTGGAGGAGATGGACACGTCTCGTGGCACCGTGTACTCGGGCCGCGCCGTGCAGCGCGTGGCTCTTGTGCTCGACTGCCTCACTCCGCACGACTTCTCGCCCAGCGAGCACATAAACCTGCAGCACTACGTGATCCGCCAGAAGCGGCTCGCCGAGCAGGAGGCTCTCCTCATCTTCAGCCACGTGGTGCGCGTCGTGGCCATGCTGCACAAGAACAACGTGGTGCACCGCGACCTCAAGCTGGGCAACATCGTGCTCAACCGGCGCACAAAGAAGGTGGTGCTGACCAATTTCTGTCTGGGCAAGCACTTGCTGAATGAGGACGACCTGCTGAAGGACCAGCGCGGCTCGCCGGCCTACATCAGCCCGGACGTCCTCAGTGGAAAGCCCTACCTAGGTGGGTCCCGACTCCCTCCCGCTGCGGAGGTGTGAGAGTCGAACGGTGAATGGGGGGGGGGGGGAGGTCAGAACAGTGCCCTGGAGTGGTTCAGTGCTGGTGATGGTGTTGGGAGATGGTCGTCACGCGAATCTGGGCTGGGGAATGGGTAGGTGTCATCCTAGCTAGCTCACTCGAGAGTGTTTCACAATCTGGATTACCATTCACGGCCTAGATGGCTGCATGCAAGTGGAATATCCGTCAGTTTTATTCAATTGCGCAACTAATTCTTCTGACCACCTGAATCAGAACGAACAGCGCTCGACTCTGTCGCGCTCGATCGTCGCCTGAAATTCGGAGCGCTGCTTGCATCGGTTCAGCGATGGTGTCACTTTCCCGGATAATGCTTCATGTAACGGTGTGGAGCGCGGCCGTGGCGAGCGCTGGCGATACCAGACGGGCGCCCAAGGTCTCCGCTGTGGCGCTGTCGCCGGGCCTGGTCGAGCCCAGCCGAGCCGGGCTGCGCTGGGACGGACCGAGCAGGGCCGGGCGCTGGTTCAGGGCGGGACAGCTGGTCGGCGATTAGGCCGCGTCATGCCCGACCTTTTGATGACCTACCGACCCAGCAGCGGTTGCGGGTCGGCAGCCAGCTGTCGGAGCGATACAGCGGTCAGACGAATGCCAGACTCGGTAACCTGGCGCACGATGTACCGTTACGCGCGTAAGCCTGTGAATCAAGCCGGCACCGCCGCTCTTTTTGCCGCGGTCATGTTTCGACAAAGGCCGGCCGGCTGGCCGGAAACATTGCTATCGGTGCTCGGGAGCTGATTCCCCCCGTGGCTGTCGCCGGGTTGCACCACCCCTCACAGTGCGCACACAGCCGTCCGCCTGCGAGGATTGGTCTGTGGTTGCACCACATCGCCCCACACGCGCGGCGCGCAGAGGATGTGACGCAGCGGCGGTGGGGGGGGGGGGGGGGGGGGGGGGGGGGGGACGTGATAGGTCGGGTGGTAAGGTGGAAAGATGGCGTGGCATGTTGTTTGTTGTCATGGTATGGGGCTGATGATCTGATATGCTGCCCATCAGGAATAAGCTGTCAGGGTCATGATGTGTGCCATGAGTATTGGGTTCGCCAGCGCTTTACCAAGATCGGCGCTGAGCAAAGGCATAACAGTGCCATGATTGCGCAAACTTAACTCCGTCCTATATTTATATTATTAGTAAATGTTAAGTTTACAGTGACAGCTTCTTGCTAAAATTATCAGATATGCTGTCACTCAGGAGCAAGCTCAGCGCTAGCGTGGGCGGATTTATTTAATGCGTCACGTAGCTCGCCCAAGAACGTGCGTTAACTTTGTATGTGCTCGCACGCGAGCGAAAATATACGGACCTTGAGTTGGCCGTTAGGTCGGGACTGATGCCGCCTGGTACCGACTAACGGATCTCGGATGCCTTCGCTCGAACCGTTGCTTTATGAACAAATTTTCTGGGACGTGGATCCGCTGATCCCCTTTTATGAAAGTTGCCTGGTTGCATGGTCTGCAGCTGGGACGATACAGTATCGCCAATAGATCATGTATGCCGACCGCGGCGCCCATAACGGGGACATCCGGGAAACGTCGCCGGCCGGTGCGCGTCAGCGGCGAAGAAGGGCTCCTCCGCTGACACGTTTTTGCGCAGCTCCGTTGTGCAAAGTCACGGGATATTTGTCTAATGTGCGGCGCGCTTGTGTCACCCTGGTGTTGTAACGCGGCGTCAGCGGACAGCCGCAACCGGCCCGGCCGCGCCGCATCCGACGGCTCATTGTTCTCGCCGATTATCGAGCCCACCTGGATCGCTGAGTCGCCGAGTTTTTGTTTGCGTTTCGTAAAATGCGGACATGGCGACTCGGGGTCGGGGAGCGGCGCTGGCGCCCTGCAACAGAGGTGGCGGGCAGCTGTGATTAAACTCTGTTCTGTAGCCCGTATGTCACTGGATGGGTGGTGTTTGCGGCGATTTGATTCGAACCGGACTGGACCAGACTTGTGTTTGGGATATCCGTCAGCGTTGGAACATCCTCAGAAGAGTGTACCTCCTCTCGAGCTGCAGTCCCTCCCGCCGTCCTCCAGGCTATCCTGCGGCCCTGAAGCGTCCACTGCGGCCTGGCCGCCACAGCCGCCCCCTGTAAGGATCCCACCACCGCGCTGACCTTGTTGAGCAACGCGCCTTTTACCGGGCGACGCCGCGTGCAATCGGTGAGCGCGGACCGGCCTGTTTTTGCCCCCGACGCATTCAGAAGAGCCGGACCGCCTGTTGCAGGCCCGGCGAGCGATGAGGACGGATGGGGTGACGCCTGGCGGTGGCTGGTGACACAGGGGCCGTGTGGCAACGGCTGGCCAATGGTCCGTTACGTGCGTACGCTGCGGTGCGGCGGAACAGCTCGCAGTCTTCAACGGCAGCGGCATGTGCGTTCTGCGTATGAGCTGGTTGGCGGTGGGTTTGTCACACGGGTCAGCGGCGGTGCGGTGTTGTCCAATCGGCTCTTCTCGTGGCTGTGGGTCACATCACCCGACCCGCCGCGCGACCCGTGGCAGCGATAGTGATCGGTCGGTGTCGTCCATTAGACTGCGTAACAGGAGGATATTGCTGCGACCGTTACCGGTGCCACGGCGACTCTCGCCTCGTCGTTCTTTCGTCACAGAGTATGTGAAAGCAGTTCGTCCGCGCCTGGCGTCGCTCTTTTTGTCGGTATCTCCAGTGATCCATGCCGACGTTGCGGCCACTCAGGCTTTGATCTGCTCTGGCCTTGATGTATTTTTGCACTGGATTACCTACATACAGACGAAGATAGCGGTGCAGGTTTTCCCTCTAGTGACCAAGAGCTCGTTGCAAATTGGATCTGACTACCTCGTATCCTAACGGCCCCGTTCGGGCGCGGATCCGGACTTCTTCCCAGGAGGGGCGCGGATAATGGGTGTCATGCTTATGGCCGGTCAAAATATGTCGGTACAAGCATCTTTTGTCGGTACTTTAAAATAGCCTGTCTGTTTGGCAACAAATAATTATTAGAAGCACGTTGCACCAATTGTATGAATATTTGACATCTTTTCGTGGAATTCATAGGCCTTCAGGGGAGGGCGAGCGCCCCAGTGCCACCCCTTAAATCCGCGCCTGCCGTTTTCCTGGTGGGAAAGTTATGTCTCCTTTTACTACACATGCGCAAGTGAGCAGCAGGTGTAAATCATATGTCAAGTTGATCAGCGGCTACCTGTTTTGAGTCGTGCATAAGCGGGTACCAGTTTATGTCATCAGCATTTTTTACAATAAATACAATACAATAATACAATAATAATACAATATTGTCCCATTTTTTAATGTATTTTTTATAAAGTTAGTGACTTTTCGAGAAACAAATATCACCATTGTTTTCAGCAGCACTTACTTCCTATTTTTGACTAAACCGGCGCATATTTGACAACTTTCAGAAAGGTGAAACATTCCCTTTAATCGTAACTCGCTTTATTGAAAAGAACTTGTGTTTCGATAGTTCTTAGTGTATTATTCACTTTTATATCATCATTGACTGGCATTTCTGTCAAACACCTATGAACACCGCAGCGTAGGACTTCAAAAGTGTTTATCTTCTACTCTCCATTGGCTAACTGAAAGATCATTACATCACTAGTAAGACAATTACTAATTTTTAACCAAGATACCTTTTTTAGAATGTCTGTAAATCGATGAGTGGACGGCATGCCACATACAGATTGATCGATACGTCCTCTCGTCTGCCGGTCGTATCCCCCGCCCCTCGTGTGTCGCTTTCCAGCGCCCCGTGTGTCACTTTCCAGCGCTCGCGCGGTGTGCTGTAACCGGCGGCCGGTGTTGCGCAGGGCGGCAATAGGGGACACTCCCAGCGCCGGCCGGGCCGCTCGCGCGCTGCAGCCACCAAGGACCCGGCCCCGCGCGCGCGGCCCGCGTGGCCCGATATACGGTTGCGCAGTCGGGTTACAAAACGGTGTCGGGGCGAGCGGCGGGCACCGACGATGGCCTCACGCGTGCACCTGCAACCGGGTCGACCCGCCGCGCCGCCGCGCCGGATTGGGCGGGGATGTGCCGCGATTGACAGGCGAGAGACTGAGACAGAGGCGAAGATGGATGCGGAGGCTGAGGCGAAACAAAGACGGGGACAGAGACTGAGACGCCGGCGGTAGCGGTAGCGGTGGCGCGTCCGCCAGCTCAGGCAGTGGTGTTGGACTGCGGCAGGGCGCCGCAACAAAGCAGAAGGTGCGGCTCCGTCTCAGCACGAGCAGGGCCTGTCTGAGGCGCGGCCGGCAGCGACGCGTGTCCGCACAGGTCGTGCACCCTCCGGTCCGCCGCACCGCCTCACCGCCTGACCACCACCGCCGCCGCCGCTCCGCCTGACCACCGCCGCACCACCGCCCGCTCAAGGCTGACCCAAGGTCAACCGACCGCTGCTCATCACGTGTGGGCCAGGGGCCGCCGCCGCCGGCGCCGTGCTCCATGACGCAATCGCAGAACCAGTTACACCAGCGCCCCTGTGCGGCCCTCGGCTCCCCGCCGGCGTCGCTGACGCAGGGGATGCTGTGCGAGCAGGGGCACATAGTGGGTATGGGGAGTGTCAGGAGTGAGAAGGGATGGTATTGTGGATGGGAGGAGTAAGGCGAGGCGATCGTGACGCGCAACCAGTTCCGTGTCAGCCTGGTGAGTGGTGATGCCCTTGACTGCGGCTCTGCTCGGCCCGGCCCTGCTTCGAGACAAAGCGATCGGTGCTCCTTCGTGACGGGGAGGGGCGCCGGTGGAGCGCGGGCTGGCTCCGACCGGACGCTCCTGACTCCCAGTCTCACGACCAGGCCACACCCGTATCTCATCTGGCCGGGCTGGATGCTGCTGCTGCTGGTGGTGGTGTGTGGGTATGACCCGCAGCGACCCGCACTGGCCACCGTCCGTCGCCCGCAGCCCGCGTTCTACGGGATGACAACCAACTCAGTCAGCCGCTCTCATCTGGTGGTTCAAGGTCTTACAGTGGATGATGGCGTCACGCAGTGCCCGATTTTTTTTCACTATTCCAGAAGGAGGTGGATGTTGAGGTTGAAATTTGTATAATAATAACCCAACAATCGATGCTTTGGGCAAGCCAGTTTGCTGTATGTATTATGCAATTTCACTGCAAGTTCAGATGGCTTTTATGCAGAAAATGATCCCTTATTCCAGCTGTGCCACTTAAACGTATCTTGGATGGTTGGAAAGCTCATAAACTGAAAAGTGGAAAATACAAATTATTTTGACGTCTTTCACAGGAAGTTTGTTTTGCATGGTACTTGGATGTGCTTCACATTCCTTAGCTCGATCGCCAGTGACGTCGTGCGATGGCAAGTGACGTGACAACAAGTTAATTTGGGCGTGACTTTCCACTCATTTTTGTGAAATTCAGGACACTGGACTGTCACTAGGGCTCATCTTATGTGGGAGAGGGGAGCGAGTGGTGCAGGTATGCGAGGATTAACCGCTTGAGC
>JARFNR010335127.1:0-11689 GCA_030323935.1 Semibalanus cariosus
CGCGATCGGGTGGTGAGGTCAGGACCTGCGCAACAAGCTCTGCTTAGCGCGGGTCCTGACCTCGGAAAGCCATCCATGCAAAACATTCAGACTAAATTTATAACAAAACAAACAAAAAAACATGGCGGTGTTCAAAATGGTGCGGCGGTTAAGCTTCTAGAAAGTAAGCTTTTATGAAGTTGTGCAGTAAATTTTAGCTGAATGGGGTGTGATAAGTAATGTTTGATTTATTTTAGATGTATACAATGCTGAAATGTTGTATTTTTCCTATTTTAAAAGCACTAGGTTAAAAACTATACAATGACCCAACAAAGAGCCTCTGGGGCCCATCTGAGGTTGCACACACCCTCCACCAGTCTTGCGCCTTTAAATCACCTTACTTGCTTACCTAGAAGTTGCTTACCTAGAAGTAAAGTAAAGAGGCAAGGGAGCTAGGATTGCTCATAGGATGCCGCCTCTTCTCGTGAGGTGGAAATGAACTTATCATAGCGGTTTTTAAATGTTGAGATGCTGCAACTTTGTACTACGCAGTTTGGAAGTCTGTTCCATCTGTTGACAACTCGTGCTGTGAAAAACATTAATCTTTTCTTGGTTCTATGTTGGTGCTTCTTTAATTTCAGAGTATGTCCGCGAGTTCTGTGGTTGGTTGCTGATTTGTCCAGTTCAAGGAAGTTTTCCTGTATCCTATCTTGACCTTTGAGGATTTTGAAGACTTCTATCATGTCTTCTCAGTGTCTTCTGTCTTCTAATGTTGTAAGCTTAAGCCTTTCAAGTCAATCTTCATATGACAGATGTGCTATGTTAGGGATTAGTTTTGTTGCCCGCCTTTGGACTCTTTCCAGTTTAGCTATATCCTTCTTTAGTTGTGGGGACCAGGCAGTGTTGGAAAAGTTCACATTTGTTGGTGCATATATGCACCAACAAATATTGTACTCCTAAATTTTGACTGGTTAAAATTGATTTTTTTTTACTCCTCAGAATAGTAATACCAATCTACGAAGATGGGCAACCAAGTCAAGTTCTGCTGTTCACTAATTTGGCTTGATCTGAAGCTATTTCAGCCTAAAAATATATAAAAAGGCATGATTAATGTCTACCATCAGGTTATTTTTGTACTCTTCCTTTGCAAAGATATGTACTCCTACACCAACAAAAAAAGTAGAATTCTCACCTTGGGACCAGGCCTGTACTGCAAACTCCATTCAAGGGCAAACAAGGGCCTTGTAGAGAGCTGGGAGAGTGTGCATATCCAGGCAGGTGAAGGCCCTACGAATTCTCCCGAGCATCGAATTCGCTGCTGCTGCTGCGCTTGCTGCCTGTTCAGCTACCTTCATGTCACTTGTCACCAGCACACCCAAGTCCTTCCCCTTCTTTGTCATCTGTAATACAGTGCCACCTAGGTTATATGCACTTTATATATTTTTCTTCCCAATATGCATGATTTTACATTTATCTTGGTTAAACTTTAAGAGCCATTCCATGCTCCAAGTATGCAATTTGTTCCAATCTTCTTGTAACATGTAACATCTTGATCACTCTTAATTATTCGATATATCTTCGCATCATCTGCAAATAGTTTCCCCTTTTAGTCTAGATTGTCCAGCAGGTCATTGACATATCAGGAACAATGTCGGTCCTAGGACACCTCCTTGTGGTACACTACTCCAGACCTTCCTCCAGGTTGAGTGGCTGTCCTTTATGGCGACTCTCTGTTCACGATTCTCCAAGAACCTCTTAATCCATGTCTTCACTTCTCCTATTCCCGCTGCCTCAACTTTGGCCAGGAGATGGTTGTGTGGAACTGTGTCAAAGGCCTTTCTGCAGTCAAGATAAACCACATCAACACAGTCCCCCTCATCCAAAATATGTTCAATGTCAGCAAAGTATTCCAGAAGCTGGGTCAAGCAAGACATACCACTTCTAAAGCCATGTTGATGTTGACTAAAGAACTTTATAGATTCTAGATGAGTCACAATTTTGTCTCTGATTAACTTTTCCATTATTTTACATACTACCGAAATCAGGCTGACAGGGCGGTAATTCAGTGGGTCTGCTCTGCTACCTTTCTTGAAATCGACGTAATGTTAGCTCTCCTCCGGTCTCTTGGTACATATCCAGTCTTACTCTACCTATCTAAAAGAAGTCTTAGCCCACAAGTATTTATGAACTAATCCCTTCTCTGTAAAGTATTTATATAATATAATTTTGAAGGAAGCAAGTGTCACCGCAGCAGCGACATCCCCTGGTAGCTTATTCCAATGTCCTACAACCATTCTACTAAAAAATGACTGTTGTAGCCTATTCCTACTTTGTTTAATAACGAGTTTATGCTGATAACCTCTACCTCGATTTTCCCTACCAAACTAAAACTTTCCATTTAAATATCCAGAATACCAATACTGACCCATTTATAAATTTGAAGACTTCAATTAGATCTCCTCTTAGCCTTCCATATGTAAGTGAAAACATACCTAATTTCTTTAATCTATCTTCATAAGGCAAACTACTATGACAATTTACCTTTTTTGGTGCCTCTTTTCTGTTTTTTTCTTCAATTTTACTCTTTCTAACAACCAGCAATCTTTATCATATCTTAGAGACCAGGCTTGCACATAATACTCAAATGTGGTCTAATGTATGCACAATACAGTTATGTTATTAACTTTTCACTTTTGTAGGGAACATTTATGTTAATAGCCCCCAGCATTCTAAGTGTCTTTTTTCCTAGATTCTACGACCTGGTCTGATGGTGATAGTCTACTGTTTACCACAACACCTAAATCTCTTTCCTTTTCAATCTTCCTGCCCACCCATTTCATACTCATGTATACTGCTAACTCGTCCAGCATGCATAATCTTACATTTACTCAAATTGAATTTCATCTGCCATGCTTCAGTGATACAAGCAGCAATGTTACAATGATACAAGCAGCAGTAACATATAATGAACATTATGACATTTTTTTAACCAAATTTAAATAAAAATGGATATTTAATGATTTAATAAGCATACAATATCGCCATACCTATGCAGTGTTTCTAAAATTCTACCATTGATGATTTTTTCAGAACATGTAACTCCTATTTTCAAAATGGATGAAATGCTGCTTTGTAAAGATAAAATCAGTATATGAATGTATGAATGAAATAACTCCCTTTAGTAACATTCTTTGTACATCCCACCTAGCCTGCCGACTGAGTGTAACAGTGTCCCAAAATTCCATTTGTGCTTGGGTGTCAGAGTGGAAAATTTGAGCCAAAAAGGACAATGGGAGTGGAAAATATGTACAAAATGGCACAATATTGATTTGTTTTGAATATGAAAATCAGTATGAGTTTTTGTTGAAATGATGTAGGTATTTTTAGTCAATATTTTTTGTCATCATTATCATAATTTGGGAGTGGAAAATTCACTCTCAAAATGGGGAGAGTGGAAAATAATTCACATTTGAGTGTCATTTTCCACCCAAATTAACAATTCTTGTGACACTGGAGTGTGATAGCACTGCTGACACCAACTCTTCACAGGCTGCAGCCATGAGGCCGCCCGGGAACATCCTCTACATCATCCAGGGGGAGATGTCCATCCTCCTGACCGCCATGAGGCGCGGCCCACGCTGGTCCGGCTACAGCAGTCAGGTAGGTTCTGCGCCCTGCGGGTCACACAGTAGTTAGCAATTGGGGAGGAAAAGTGTGGTCCTCCAAAGGTAGGCTGTTGGGATGCAGAAGTGTTGCAGTGAGGGTGTCTGCCTGCATCTCCATGGTGTAGTGAGAGCGTCTACCCTGGCAAGGTGGGTTCAAGTCGATTCAGCCCTCATGATTCACCCCTGGTGGGGATGATGTGGTGGCTTGCACCAGCCACACTCAAGGCCAGATGACACCAGGGGGCAAACTGTCCTCAGGGGGCAAACTGAGGTCAAACTGTTCTCAGTTGTCAGGAGATGCAACACTTAAACAACTGAAGACTAGAACTAGTGTCCATGTATTTGCTTTGGCAGATTCTTTTCTTGGGAACCCATCGAATCAAAATGCTCAGACTTAAGTAAAAACTTAAAAGCAACATTATCCAAAAAATAATTATCCCATTCATGCAAACTTTATAGTTTCGGACATAGTTGTACTCAGTTGTTTTCATGACCATTGTGTTGTGTGGCAGTCGCAGTGCATGCACTGGGTAAATATTTGAAGTGCTGGTGAGACACATAGGCTTGACAGGGTTGGGGGTAGGTGAACTGCCAGCTGGATCATTGGCATTTACAGCAGTATGTGTCTACTGGCCCAAATTAGCTGTGTTGTTGTCAAAGGCACCCTTCATAGAAATACCTTTGTTTTAATATGTTATTTCTTTATATTCATACATGTGGTGAACAGCGATCACGTAATTATTACGAATGAAAATCGTCTGGAGGATAAACTACATATGAATAATGTTTTTTTTGTGTGAGCTTTTCTTTTTTGCACGCAAATGTTATTAATTACAAATTCTTAACTCTGTATCTAAGCTTAGAAAGCAAGCAACTTCGAGCATTATGTTAGGGTAATATTTGTGCAGACATTTATCACATTGTTGCTTTCCAACGCCACACTGTTATCTGAGCGCTGTTCATGGCTACTGCAATGTGCTGCGGTCGCTGCGGCCAGCAGGCGTGGGAGTAGAGGGACGGTGGGGATGGGTGGCGAGTATGACGTCACACGGCTGCGGCCGCCAGCGATTCATGTGGCCGGGAGAAGTCAGCCGCAGCGACCGCAGAGAAACAAAAGCCATTTTCGGCACGGGTGCGTCCTTTGCGCCATTCGAGTTTGTCGAATTGACAACAAAGGTCTCGCAGGTGAAAGGTGAATCCTCTCGAAATAATATGAAAACTGCTATGCTATAAATCCCTATATGCGAGTATGAATAACAAGAGGTGTGTTAGAGTGCGTCAGCCAAATATCGCTAAAGCGCCCAAAAAAATAAGTTTGGAGCCGCAGCTTGTGTTCATGGCGCGGACTCTCGTGATGACGTATGAAGTAGTGGGCGGAGCCTAATCTCTGCGGCCGACCGCCCGGCCGCAGGAACCCGTGAACAGGGCTCAGATATCGGTACCTTTTGGGGTCCGGGTGGCCCAGCTGGTAGAGTTGGGATCGGAATCCATGGGTTCCGGGTTCGAGTCCGGCTACTGGCGAAGTCTTTCCCGTCACTTGTGAGAGACCCCGACGATGAATAACGGCTTTAACATTGTCGTATAGCTCCAATACCACATCAAATGCCATACCTCTTATCATTGGTACATCGGTAAACGCATAATGCTTATGTGTTTCGGCCAATCTCGGTACATACACGTATATTCCTAAATGATTACTCGCATTTAAATATATCCAAATCGAGCCAAAGTTGGTGAGAGAAACACAAGTCGGTGTCAAACTCACCACAATCTGTAAATGATACTGAACTCCTATATAGATGCCCCTATATAGGACGTTTCCATTTCCACTTTCTGGGAAAAGCTGTTGACAGCAGGGGCTGGGCCGGGTGTTATTTTGCATAGACAGCTCCTTCCCGATGAAATAGAGCGTGCCTTTGTGCGCAGCAGCGTTATAGATTGTCGGGGTTTCCCCGTCCCTTGCCGTGAATTATTCAGCTTCTCGGCGAAGGCCTCGGCAAACAGCTGTCATTGTAGCCACTGTGGACCATACCGGAGTCGAATTCCTGGAGACATAGACGGAGTCCATGTCGGTACCGACGGGGGGGGGGGGGGCGCCCCCCAAACGGGATGCGTTTTGATCAAACTTGGGAAAGCTATCTGTGTTACCCCTGCAACACACTGATAAACATTCAAATCAACTCTGACGTCGCGTGGTATTTATTAAACACCGCCACCCATGCACAGGTGACCAGTAGATTAGTAAAGGAATCATGATCCGGAGTGCCCGGCCTGCCCTGGATCCCAACGACGCGCGACACCTTACATTAACACCGTGGTTTTGTGGTTGATGAACGTGGTCTTAGTTATTCATGTTTGGATACCGCGGCAGCTGCCGTCATGTTGTAGGCCGTCCCAACTGTTTTGAGAACACAACAGCGGCGCCTTCAGCCCTGATTACCATCGTCTTCATGTCCGCTCTCTTCTCCTCAGGACGAGGGCCAGGACAGCCTGCTGAAGGCCTTCGCCGAGCTGAAGGTGATCCTGAGTCACACGGAACAATGGGATGACCTGGACCCCGGCACTGTTATATGTGAGTATCTCTGAATATGACTTCTATAATACAGTGGGTAGAGCTGCCAGTTTGTGTGACTTTCATAGCACAATGGTTAGAGCTGCCAGTTTAACACAGTGGGAGTGTCTCGATCCGTGCACCGTTATATGTGTGCGGATACCGGTGTGAGCAGAGCCGCCGGCTTATCAGGTAGAGCTGCCAGATTATCGGACGCACGCACGCAAAAGCGCATATCGGCGCTTTTATGGGCGCAATCGTCATCACACTCGACACAGATATGAATTCGGCGAGTATAGGAAATGTACAATGACGATTACCCAGAGCAGATTTTTACGAGATAAATCCGCTCATTTCTGGCGCAAGGCACGTCAGGCTGTCGCGATGGTCACGTGCATTACGCGTTCCTCGTGTCTCCTGCAGCAATTATCATGTGTACGTGGTACCTCGTAAATCGTGGTCCTCGTACCTCAAATAGCGATAATCACCTCTATCCCTCGTTTCGTGTATCGCCTACAGCCGTGAGTATCTCACGTACACGTTGTGTCACTAGTTGTCTCCTGCACATTGATAATCATGTATATCAAGCGTTGGCTGTAACACCATTAACTCTCCTCATTACGTAACTGGATATATTTTGTTATTGGCGCAGAATGACCTTCGATATCGACGCGCCCGAAAACCCCAATAATAGATCAATCACCCCGTGTTAACTGCCGTCGGTCCACAGTGATATAATGTGCTCATAATCAATCACCCCTGTGTAAAGTGCCGTCGTCTGTAGTGATATCACACCTGGATCCTTCATATCATGACTTTTCATGTCATCATGTACTCGTTTTGTCTCCGACAGCGCCTTTCCTGAACGTCATACGGGACAACGACACCCCGGGCCCGGTCACCGGCCTGGC
This sequence comes from Semibalanus cariosus, assembly GCA_030323935.1. NCBI lineage: Eukaryota > Metazoa > Arthropoda > Thecostraca > Balanomorpha > Balanidae > Semibalanus > Semibalanus cariosus. The sequence goes on from JARFNR010335127.1 coordinate 7,107, forward strand.
TCTGGGCGCTGTCAACAAGCTGCTCTCCTACCACGTCATCGGTGAGTAGTGTGACGTCATACTGGTATTGTGACGTCATACCGCACCGGTGGGGACTGTGTGACGTCATATCGCACAGTTGTTGACTTATGACGTAATACTGGGAATGTGTGACGTCATACGACACAGCTGGGGCCTGCATGACGTCATGCTGGGGAGTGTGACGTCATACCGCACCGTTGGGGACTATATGACGTCATATTGGGACTGCATGACGTCATACCGCACCGTTGGGGACTGTGTGACGTCACACCGCACCGTTGGGCATTGTGTGACGTCATACTGGACACTGTGTGACGTCATACCGCACCTTTGGGGACTATGTGACGTCATACTGGGACTATGTGACATACCGCACCGCTGGGGCCTGCGTGACGTCATACCGCACCTGTGGGGACTATGAGACGTCATACTGGGACTGTGTGACGTCATACCGCACAGTTGGGGACTGTGTGACGCCACACCGCATCGTTGGGGATTGTGTGACGTCATACTGGGAACTGTGTGACGTCATACCGCACCGCTGGGGCCTGTATGACGTCATACTGGGAACTATGTGACGTCATACCGCACCTTTGGGGACTATGTGACGTCATACTGGGGCTGTGTGACGTCATGCCGCACCTTAAGGGACTGTGTAACGTCATACTGGGGACTGTGACGTTATACCACACCGGCCGGGACTATGTGACGTCATACTGGGGACTGTGTGACGTCATACCGCACCGTTGGCGACTGTGTGACGTAATGTGTCGTCGCTGAGCGTCATGTATCTATCATGACCGCCACGGCTGCGTTAACATATATCTTAATAACTGTATATGTGTCTTCATAACATTTATATATACAACAGTATCATAACAACAGCATTGTATTTATATCTGTATCTATATCCGTCGCTATGGCAGATCCGAGTGTGGAGTCGGCCCCGCTTATGCTGTGTATATCTCTGTAACCAGTGTCTCCTAATTTAAGTTTTGTTTGGGTGTCAGAGTGGAAAATTCCAGCAAAATCAACAATATGAGGGTGGAAAATTGTTCAGAAAACGGTACCTACAATGTTGATTTCTGTTTTTAATATGAAAAGCAGTAGTTTTCGTTGAAATCATGTATTTTTAGTCAATATTTATGTCAGAATAAATATCAAACTTCATAATTTGTGAGCTGACAATTCAATCCTAAAATCGGGAGTGCGAGTGGAAACTTATTCACATTTAAGTGTCATTTCCCATTCAAATCGATGAATTTTGGGACACTTTCTGTACATATCTCTGTATCTGTATATGTATCTATAACTGTATTTGTATCTGACAGATCCGAGTCTGGAGTCGGCGCCGGCAGTGATGGAGAGTATTGCTGACGCCGTCACTCACGCCCGCTTCGTCGGTACCGAGACCTCCAGTGACGAGGTGGTGCTGGTGAAAATACTGCAGGTTAGTGATGGGAAAATACTGCAAGTTAGTGCTGGGCGAGATAATGCAGGTTAGTGATGGGCAAAAAACTGCAGGTTAGGGATGGTGAAAACACTGCAGGTTATGTTCCGTTTTTTATACTTCAAACGAATGATTTTGCTAACGTTCATTCCATAAAAAACTGTTAACGTAAACTCCATTAAAACATGAACATGTTACATGAACTCTATTAAACAACTGTGAGCCCGTCCACCCCAAAATCAAGTGCTTTGGCCAATATTGACTCCATCAAACAGCTAATTGCTCATGTCCAGCTGACTGCTAACGTTACTATCGTCACATGTAATGTCCAGGTTCTGAGGACCCTGCTGATGATTCCCGCCGGCTACCTGCTCTCCAATGAGTCCGTCTGCGAGATCATGCAGAGCTGCTTCAGGCTCTGTTTTGAGCCCCGTCTCAGTGGTGAGTGCTGGGAAACTTGGTACAAATGATCAGTAACATGTCAAATTATTTATTTTAGTGCCAAAATGAATTATTAAAACAGACCAGCTGTTTAGGTCACGGCTACATGGTTTGGCCTGACGTCTGTCTATCTGTGTGTCTCTGTCTGTATGTCTGTGTCATTGTGTGTCATAAAGACATACAATACAAGTGCAACAAAGAGCCTCTCGGGTCCATCCGAGACTGCATATCCCCCCCCCCCTCCCCCCACCACCAGTTTCGCCCGTTCCTTCACATCAAGTTACCTAAAAAGAAGCGTAATCCACGAGTATTTATGAACCCTTCTCTGTAAAGTATGTATTATAATTTCGTAGGAAGCAAGTGTCACTGCTGCAGTGGCATCCCTTGGTCGCTTATTACAACGTATTACAACAATTCTACTGAAAAAGGACTGTCGTAGCCTAGCCCTACTTTGTTTCATAATGAATTTATGCTGATGACTTCTACCTCCGTTTTCCCTATTGGTCCCAAACATTCCCTTTTAATATCCAGACTACTGACTCTAGTATCCAGTGTTTGACCGCGGCCTATCCTATCCTCTATAGTTGATACCGGTGTGTCTGTCAGAACTGCTGCTGCGCTCAGCTGAGCACATTCTGACCGACCTGACCTGACCTGACCTGTCCTGGCCTGTCTGTCTGTATTTATGTTTGTCTTTTACCGGTATGTCTGTGTGTCTGTCAGAGCTGCTGCGCCGTTCTGCTGAGCATATCCTGACCGATCTGACGCAGCTGCTGTTTACTCGTCTGGCCGATATGTCCGAGGACGACCAGAGCACCTCGATCTCACGGGTACGTACGTACACACTAGAGGTGCAGACAATCCTAAATCTTTGGTCACAGCCTAGTCACGGCCAGGGAATGAGCTGGCAAGTCACAGCTTTAGTCACGGCGCTGAAATCTGCTACCCCTATGGAGATGGCCTGGCCAGTCACACTCAGCTTCAGTCACGGCCGTGACCAGTTCTGGTCCTAGCGCTGGGAAGCTGGGACCAGGGTTCTGCAGCTCTAGTACGCACGCTACTACTTTTCTGAAGTATATCGTGCCACGTGGGCAGGATATTATGTTACACGTTAAAACTCTACAGCAAGACTTGTCTTACGGCTAGGTAAGCTTGAAGGTGTACGCAATCACACGGCCTGTTTCCGCGATGTATATTATGCACCTGTATCTACGATGGGTACTCGTTGTTAGCTTTTATTTCTTCAATGTTGCGCCTGTTTCTAGTGTGTCTGTGGTGTTTTTTCCAGGATATGCCATATATTTCTCGTTCATGACATATATATCGCATTTTAAGTCGTCATCTCATTATTATTATTATGTTCTTATTATTGCAATATCGTTTCATGAATCGTCTTCTCGCTGGTATTGCTATCATAACCCGCGCCCGGCCGGGGGGAAAGTTTAGGCACCCCTTCAGGTTTTTCGACGATAGCGGAAAAACGGCGGCGCGCAGCGCCGCCGTTTGTGGCACAGCTGTTCGAACATCGATTACCCACATTTTGTGAAAGTGTTGACGTCATGTCATCTCAGGTCAGGTCACAAGGTCATGTCTAGTGACCTTACCTCCAAACATGTTTGTGGACGTGCCAAGGCCACAGTCTTTGTCCGAAGGATTTGAAACTTGCAGGATTTCATAAGTTCATAGGTACCTACAATTTGAATATCTCAGATTTATTGTATCGGTGACCTAAGGTCAGGTCAATTTCCTGACCTCCCCATTATAAGTGAATGGGAAAACATACAAATGCTCCCTATTCAGAGAATAATCATTGGATCAGGCCAATTCTATCAGAATCATGTTATTGTAGCTCATTCTTGACGATCCAGGTGCCATTGTTGCTCAGTGACCTCTGCAAGGTCATGTGAGGTCATCTCAGTTCATCAGCAGTGTTTTGCTAATAACTCTTGATAAAATAAAGATAGAGACGAGTGGATGACACCACTGTGTTTGTCTCATCGAGGCGCGTCGTCCTGTATGCAACACGACCTACCTGGGTCACCAAATGACCTTGATCTGAGGTCAAATTTGGAAATTGACCTAACCAGTAGAGTGTAGCGTCAAAATACAATTTACAAAATTGAAATTTCGAGATTCATATTTGTATGTATCCGGTCATCCTGCACAACTTTTCTCTTTGTCATTTTTTTATATTTTAATATTTACCTTTGCAAAATCGCACCTTCTTCTCGCAGTATTTTGGCAAAATCGGTAATATTTCATGAAAACGCTGTCCGCATCGTCGCTCTTTATGTCGGGAAAGGATCAACCGATTTCCATCAAGCTTTGTATATTGCCAAATGGTCACCACTGGTATATCCACTGGGGGATCCAGAATAGGCCAATTTGGCGATTGGGGGGGGGGCGGCATTAAAAAAAATGATCCTTAAAAACTGATCGGATTTGGGTTGCTTTCGATGTGAGAGGTAGTTTAAACATAAAACTTTCTAATAAAATGTGTTTATATTTCGAGAAAACCATACTTTAAGGCAACATTTTGCCAAAATCGTCGATTTTTTGGGGGGAGGCTTAAGCCCCCGATTCGTCCATTCTGGTGCTCGCTAATGATTCACTTCCTGTTCGTTAGACATTTACAGTAATGACTCACATTAACATTTTTCCTGATTTTTTT
>JARFNR010335349.1:0-11681 GCA_030323935.1 Semibalanus cariosus
ACGGGCGTCCTAAAATTAATAATGTACGACCTTCTGTCCTGAATTGGCGCAATGTATGGACATTTTTGAAAACATAAAAAATGTATTAAAAAATATAATCAAAACGTGTTCTGATAAATTTTCCGAAGGTGGTCTATTTCCTTTAATGTCCATACAAATATATGCGTCCAGTGCCAGTCAGACTGGAGGGCACGCGCTGGGGCAGCCAGCTGACGCACAGTTACTGGACCCGTGGCTGGTGCCGATCAGACCGGAGGAGGGCAATGACGTGCGAGAAAGGGAGGGATAGCAGCCGACGCACAGCTGTTGGGAGTGACGAGGTCGTCAGGCTAGCCAGACCAGCCATTACCAGGCTAGCCATTACACTTGCTGATGGTTCGGAGGAACGACAGTATGAAAACATGACTATTAGTTCCTTGAGAAATGACGTGGTGTACCATGGGAACAAGTAGCATGCAAATGAATGTCGCATCTAGCATTCCAAGTCCGTATGAATTCCTGCATTGAAATTCCTGATCATTCCTGCATTGACGCTACGACGTAATTGCAAAGATTGCAGTAAGTATTCACATTTGTATGGTTACGGTATTTCTCCTGAAAGTAAATATCTAATTGACATTAGCTCAGTTAAGTTGGAAAATTAGAGCAAGGTTGAATTGCGCATGTCTTTGAATGAATCCGGGATGTTAAGCGCACCAAATAAGATACTCGCACGGAGGCATAGGATACCAGCACATGAATTTCACTTGTAAATATGCCAATGGCCCAGCGCATGGCGATCTCAGCACATGATTGATCAGAGCTCGCATCAACCTTGGCATTTTGATGGCACGGCTGTTAGCCGTTTGAAGCCTACCGGTATGAGCTGCCGTGGTCAAGGATATCATATTCATTCACCGAATGAATTCGTGGAGGCCAGGGGTGGTGAGCTTGTGTGCGATAAGCTTCCTGGGTATCATGACTACGATATAAGCAGTTTGCTCTGTTTGTGTGCTCCTCACTGATGTATCTGTGCATAACCTTGCTATTCTAGGGCCAACATTTACATAGTAAACGACTAGTGCTAACCCGTCCGCTCCGCTGGACGATTACAGGTTGAGTGGCGGTGCAAGCCAGTGATAAGCAATTTACAATTAGGGATTGATAACCCGTACTACCCGTGGCACACCCGTCGTACCTATAATACGTTTTTGTACCCGTCATACACCCGAGTCTCCTGGATGGTGTCTCGTATCTCCTGGATGGAAGTACCCTACCGAAAAGAAAACCCCTCCCCACTCCTCCCCGCCCAACCAGCCGGTGTCCTATGTAACGCACTACTAATTCCCTGGAATCTCCGGGATGGAGGTATCCGCACCAATTCAGCGCGTGATTTAACTGGGACTGTGCGAACAGATAGACAGACTTTCTTTAAATAGTAAGTTAGATGCAGGTCAAGTGAAGTAACCTATAAATATTGAATCGTTATGCCTAGCAAAGCAAGTGTTTTGATTTATTACAGAACTTACGTATACGCGAACCCGGAACACGCCTCCGAATTTACATTTTGTATCGTGTGCTTGCCAATTAAAGTACCTACCTACCTACCTAATTGAAAAATCGATGATTGTTTTTTCTTTCTTCTGAAATGGCAACTATCTATCTGAAATGGCATGACATAAAGGACATCAAATCCAGAGGAATTACGTGAGTTCAGGGCACCTATGCCTATCGGCTATCATACTTAATAAGGACCATTACATTTTTAATTTTGTTGTTTTATAATATCGTATTAGATTGAGTTAACGGTTACAATAACGCTATTCACGTACTACTACGAAGGCAATTCAATATTTATATTTTAACGCTTATATATCTCCTTGATTCTACATTCATATGTATGAATCACATTTTCCTGACTAAATTATTAATGCTGAAAAAATACGTTTTAAGTCTGTAAAAACTACTTAATTAGTCTTCCTAAGAGTGCCATAGTACCTACCCAGTTACAGTCTCTTCCGCATTCGGGAATCACCAAATGTATGTCATTCAAATGACTCAGCCAGCTGATCGCATTTCCTGACGAAACATTTACCGGTACGCAGGTGCAAGCAAGACATACGCGGAACTTAGCGACCTTTGGGGTACTCACCAGTTTCCTCCGCCTCTTCATCGAATGGCTGCAGCGGCGCGGCCTTGGCTGCGGCTCCCTCCGCCAGCGCGCGGCCGGCCCAGGCGCCGCCGATATCCTCGTACTGCGCAGAGCCCGTCTCCAAGTAGTTCAGGCTCTCCTTCTGGTGCTCATTCACCACCGCAAGACGTGCCGGCACAACACAGTCGTCATAGCAGAGGGTGGACACTTCAGAGGGAGGCGCCAGGGTCTCGTAGCCAGCCGAGGTGGTCTCGCTGGGCGGCGCGCCTCCCACGCGCTCGTACCGCGACCCGATCTGTTCATACCCTGCGCAGCTCTCCCCGCTGATACGCTCGTAGCCCGGGTCAGAGCCGTTCTCGTAAGTCACCGTTCCCGAACTGCTCGAGCCACCGGGTTCGTAGTCGGCGGGGGTGGGGGCGGCAGCGGGTGGAGCGCGGGCCGCCAATCGACGCCAGAGGGACCCCCGTATCCGTGCGGCAGCCTCCTCCTCGGCCAGCGAGCTGGCGTCGCTCAGCGTCGACGCCGTGTCGCGGTCACTGAAGCTCGACCCGGCCGAGCCCGACTCGCCGCACGAGGTGAGCTGCGAGCTGCCGTGCCACAGGAACGACTCGTTTGGCTTGTACTCGCGCCTGCCGTCCCAGATGGACTCGTAGAAGCCGGGCACGCAGCTGAGGCGCGCCGCCGTGCCTCGACCAGTCGTCAGCAGCAGAGCAGGCATCCGAGACGGCAGCGTGGCCGACTTCAGCGCCGCTTCCTTGTGTGACAGTGGCGGGTGCGCCGCCACTGACGTCGGCGGAGCTTCGAACATGTGGATGGTGTCCTTCACGCGGCCCTCCAAACGGTTTCCTGGCAGTGACTTCAGCGAGAGGCTCTTCCCGACCGGCGAGTGTCCCGAACGCTGAGCAGCGGCCGCGGCTGCCGACTGGCTAGGCTTCTGGCCGTGAGCGGCGACGCTGACGTATTTGTTGATACTGGCCTTGATTGGAGTAAAGGTTTCGCCGTAGAGTTTGTTCTCGAAGCCAGACTTCGGCTGTAAGCTGGTCACGAATGTTGTGCCGTAGAGGTTGTTGTCCACACCCATGCTGATTTTCGTTTCAGCTTTCAGCTTCAGGGACGGTGAGGATTTGGTGAGCGAACTTCTCAGCTTGCAACCCTTTTCAGCCGGCTGCTTTGGAGTGGCTGCTGTTTCGTGAGCCGTAGTTTCATTGACACCGTCTTTCGCGGTACTCTTCGTTTTATCCTCCTTTCCATCTTTTAGTTGCTGGTTGGGTGTGCTAGGCGTTTTCGATACTGGCTGTTCGTTGGCCGTCGTCTCCTTTTCGTTTTTCGCATCTTTGGTTGTCTTCTTCTCACTTTTTGCATCCTTGGCTGTCTCCTTGTTGTTTTTTGCATCTTTGGCTGTCTCCTTTTCGCCTTCCGCATCAGTGGAAGCAGTGGTCGCTTTACTCGTTTCCTTAGATGACTGCTGAGACACCTCCAATTTCTCTGTCTTCTCGAATCTCATGGAGTGCCGCGCAACGCTTGAATCTACAGCATCTCGTCCGCCAGACACCATACTCTTGGTGGCTTCCGCTCTGTCCCGATTGCTGTCCTTCTTCTCCCCAAAGGACAGTTGGCTCCTGAGCTTCGGAAGAGACGCACAGCTTCCGTGAACTCTGTCCGAGCTTGTCAGCTTCGTGTTCCGTCCTGGCGTTGTGCTGATGTTTGACTGCGCCATCTTCAACCACAGCTCACTGGCCTTTGCAACGGTTCCGGTGTTGGTGATCTTGCGCAGTTCTCTGTCGAAGATCTTCGACACATCGGTCATTTCTCGCACTGATTTCTTAACCGCTGGCTTTTTCTGATCAGTCGTACCGACTGACTTTTTATGGTCACTTGGGGCGTCTGACCTTTTCTGGTCATTTGAGACGTCGGACCTTTTCTGGTCATTTGAGACGTCGGACCTTTTCTGGTCATTTGACACGTCGGACTTTTTCTGGCCATTTGAGACGTCGGACTTTTTCTGGTCATTTGAGACGTCGGACTTTTTCTGGTCATTTAAGACATCTGACTTTTTGTGGTCACCTGTTCGTTTGTTGTTTGATACTGGACCAGAGCGTCTGATAAGTGGAGCGTAAGTCTTGTTTGTTGCTAGGGTGAGTGTTTTCTTGTCGACTGCACCCAAGGTGTTCGTGCGTCGACGTAATCCTATATCCTCTGTGTTGTTTTTAGGAACTAAATCAGAAACAGCAGCTGTTTCCTTTCTAGGAGACGGAGCATCGATCGTCTTCTCTTGAGCCGATTTCTTCGACGAGTCAGTCTTCTTTCTGGCCAAAGTATCAATGGCAGCAGTTTCTGATTTCCTTGACGATGATCCTGCACTGCCACCAACGGCTTTGCCGTTTTCGCTGATCACGACCTCCGTTTTGACGGCGGCAGTGTTCTTCTTCTGCTCGGCTCTGACGGCGGACGTCCAGCCGACCGGTCTGCCACTGACATCCGCCACCCTTCGTCGACCCGAGAGCCGCGTCGCGTCCCGAGAGAACCCACCACATGTCTTCACCTTCCGGAACGAGGCCACCTTGACTACGGGCTTCCCAGAAGGGTTGACCGTAGTCTTCGCGGGTGTCTTGGTGGCGGAGGCCTTAACGGCTGTCTTGGTGGTGGTCTTGGCGTCAGTGGAGGACTGGTCTCCCTCGGCAGTGGCGGTCTTCAACTGCCGGAAGGAGGACGGGCCGGAGTGAGTGTCTGAGACTCGACTTGGCGAGGCCGCCTGCCGGCCAAGAGCCGCTGAGGCGCGACTGACGAGGGCTGCCTCCGCCTGAGCCGCCGAGTGCTTGGCAGCCACACGACGCCGCGCCGAGTGCCGGGCTGCGTCCGAGCGACGGAACGAGACAGCCCTTGGCTTCGCCACATTCCCAGCCTTATCGAGCGTGATGCAGCCCAGGTTGAACGTCTTGGCGCCGGTCGGCGAGGGCGAGTTCTCGGCCGACGTCGACGCCTGGATGAGCGCGTTGAACTTGCTGGTCAGCGCAGACACTGTCTCCAGTGGGATGGCCACGGAGAGCCGCTGTTCGTCCCGCTTTGTCAGGGGTTTGCCCTGGCTGGCACGCGAGCGGACCAGCTCCTGGAGCGCTCGGCTGGCCATCAGCGCGCCGTCCTCGCCCGCCGCCATCGTCGCGCCGCCGCGCTTCTCCTTACCGTCCGTACCACCGCCGCGAGCTGCTCGGTTTCCCTTCAGCGTGATGCGCAGACTGGCGCGCAACTGATTGCGGCCAAACACGCCTGGAAGTTCGATCTCCACCACCTCGGGGTCGGCGCGCTTGGCCGACTGAGTGGAGTCCTTAGCAGCAGCACTACCAGCACTCACATCACTCGCAACACTCGGAGCACTCGGATCACCCTTGCCGCTCGAATTGTTCGTAGCACTCGGCACAGGGCTGGCACTGTCCGTCGCGCGTTCGGCGCGGGCCGCCTTCCTGTCTCGGAACAACTCCCTGTACCGTGCCGGCAGGGATCTCACCTTACTCACATCACTCACGGGTAACCGGTCGTCCACGGCCGCCTCCAGAACCCCGCCATCCGGCCGCAGCAGGCTGCTCAGGAACGATCGCTTTGCAGGCGCCTTGCCGATTCCGCGCGACGGGAACGACAGGAACCTGCGCGAGGCCTTGACCTTGTCACCGGCGTCGCTCGCCGCGCTATCGCCCGCCGGCTGCCGGGCTGCACTGACTGGCTCCGGCTCCGCGCATTTGGCGCCGCCGGCAGCGGGTGGCGTATCAAGCCTATCTGCCACTTCCGTATCTGGCGACTCGGTTCGACTCGGCGGCAGCGGCGACTGCAGCGCACTCGTGACGCTTGCGGTGTCCGCCGCGGCTCCGGGGTCTGACTCGTCGCCGCTTGTGGGCGGTGTGGGCGGTGTGGGCGGTGTGGCTGGAGCTGCGTCCGGTGCCACGTCCGGGGTGGCGTTCGGAGCCTCTTTCTGTACGTTCGGGGAATCTTCCGCTGATGTTTTCGATGGCATTGGCGCGGAGTCGGCCTTGGTAACGGCGGGCTCCGCGGTGTTTGTCACTGGAGCTGCTGTCCTCTCTGAAACTGTGTCGCCGATTGTGATCTGTGCTGTTTCCTGCTCCGCCTCAGATGACACTGGTGCCGGAGAGGCGTGTCCGGTAGACGCTTGTTTTACCTGATTTGGATTGGCATTGTCGGCAGATACTTGTTCGGGAGACACCTTTCCGGAACTCAGTTTTCCTGAATTCGCTTTCAAGGAGGAAGATCTTTCAAACGATGTTTGTTTGGGAGTTGTTTGTACAGGTGACGGCTGGTTGTCAGCCGCGGACCCGGAAAGTGCCTTTCCGGAGGGCACTTGATTGGGAGACGCCCTCCCAGACGCTGACTGTCGAGGCGCTAACCTGGGAGGCAGCGGTCCGGGCGAAGCAGACCTGTTGGGCAGCCCAGGAGCCAAAAGTCCGGCGGGCGGAGGTCTGGGGGGCGGCTGTGCTGGGGGCGGCTGTGCTGGGGACGGCTGTGTTGGGGATGGCTTTGCTGGGGACGGCTGTGTTGGGGATGGCTTTGCTGGGGATGGCTTTGCTGGGGACGGCTGTGCTGGAGATGGCTTTGTTGGGGATAGCTGTGCTGGGGATGGCTGTGTTGGGGATGGCTGTACTGGAGCCGGCTGTGCTGGAGCCGGCTGTGCTGGAGATGGTTGTGCCGGGGACGGTTTCTCTGGAGACGGCGGAACAGTCGGCGGCTGTCCTGAAGACACCCGCGCTGGCGAAGCGCCCGCCGTCTCACCCAGCACATTCTCGAACGTTTCGTAGTCATCGTGCACAGGTGTGCGCCGCGACCCCGTCTGCTCCAAGGTGAAGTATCGCGCACCACTCGACCCATATCTCCCCAGAGGCGACTCGTACAGCTCGCCGCGACCGCCGTCCACCGCACCATACACAGCACTGTCCACCGCGCCATACACATCACCGTAGTCGGCCCAGTCCGGCGGGCATGTCAGACGGGTCAGCGACGGCGCAGAGTCGGAGGAGGGCAGCGCCCGCGGTGCCGCTGCCGCCGCCGCGCCGGCCGTCTCCACCGCGACGGAGACCCGTCGGCCGGCGGAAGAGGCAGCGGGCAGCGTGGAGCGTTGACCACCGGCGCGCTGAGGGTTCGACTGCGCAGAGCTGCCGGAGCCCGACCGGGACAGGGACATCGCGGCGGCGGTCCTCGGGTCTCGGGAGACGATCCGCGGCTCCCGGGACGCGGCGCCCGCGCAGGAGGTGGGAAGGGAGAGCACCTCCACGGCACCGTAGATGGCGGAGTCATCCCGTGAGCTGTACGTGGAGCTCGGGCGGGACGAGTCGTACGGCTCCGTCAGACGGTGCCGCCTAATATCAGTCACATCATCATCGACACTCTTATCACTCTTCTCCTTCGCCTTATCCTTGCTCTTCTTCTTGTCTCTTGACTTGTCGCGCAGGTAGAAGCGCCGCTTCTCCTTTGTCTTGTCCCGGCCACGGTCTTCACCCTCCGCCTGCTGCTCCGACACCTCACCACCACCATTAGCACTATTCTGATGATTCGCACTCTCCTCCTCTTGCAGCCGAAGCTTTTCTCGCTGCCGGACGATGTCACGCGACTTCCCTCGCTCGCGAGACTTCTCCCGGTGCCGCTTCACCGTCTTGCTGAAGTTGTCGTACAGCGGGAAGATGCTCTTGCCGCCCTTCTTGAGGGCGTCCTTGAGCGGGCGGCCGTCGGACTCGTGCGGCGCAGACGGCGAGCTGGCCGGGGAGGGCGGCGGCTCGGGACTCAGCTGAATCCCGTCCGACCGCTCAGCGGTCTCTGACCTCACCACCATGGCGAGACGGGTCTGAAACGGCAAACAGAGACGAGCTGTCAGGGAAGGGTTTGGTGACCTCCAGGCGCATAAAGAAAATCAGACATTCGGAGAAGCAGACACATACACGGATGGACACCTGGACAGACAGACAAGCAGAGGCAGGCATGGAGACAGACAGACATACATATTGACAAACAGACGCACAGACAAACGAACAAGTCAGCCGGCCGGTTTATGGTGAGCGGCGATCGACCGACACACACAGCTTACAGCGAAGCAGAGCCACTGGAAGCTGCAAAGTTGAAATAAAGCAACAGTTCGAACGTACATTACGGGAGCAGGCAGTACACAGACAGATCGAGAAAAATGGCATCTACACTGCATCTGGCAAAAACAGGAATGTAACGTACATAAGGCGGAGAGGCACGCCATAACCGATCATTCAATTGAGACAGTGGCGGGATGTTGACAATCCGAACAAAAACCCTACAAACAGTGCCCGACAACGGGGCGACATGTCCTAAGCCAAACAGTAAAGGACACCGAGTTCGCGTGCTGCGAACAAGAAATAACTCCACACCTTAAACAGTGGCACGGCCGCAAAAACAACAGGGGCAGGAGCGGGTCGATCGTAGCGCGGGCGGCACCGAACGCCGGGGAGGACCAGACACCGGCTCACGCATCCCACACGGCTGCGGCGGCGGCGGCGGTGGATGAGCGACTGCGGCGTTCGAGACGCACCGCCGCGCCGCCGCCGCCGCGCTGGCTGCCGCCGATGTGGGCCACGAGTCGGAGGTCGGGTGACCCATGACCCGACACTTGACTTCCCGAATAGGGTCTGTCTCGCACCAGCTAGACAACGGAGCGCCGAGCGACGCACGTGCTAGTGGATACATGACGGGATTTTGTTTAGTGTGAACACTGTATGAGACTTCAGACTGTTGTGTAACATTCTTTGGAAAGGCTGCAATTGGATACAATATAAACAACAGGAGCGACAACAGAACATTCGAGAATGAGAACGTAACAATAGGAAATCCCGCCACAAAGTCGCGAAAAGTTCAGCTTCCACCATTGAACTGTTCTTCGAATGAAGCACAGCTCAATGACAACATTGTCACGCGGATGAACACCACGGGAATTATGCCGAAACTACCGGGGTTATGTAAAACATGCTAAATATTTTCGATCTAATTTCAATATTTTGATCGGCTGACCTTCCTCAGTCCGTTGCCAGGCCGATCGCCTCGCCGATCGAGTCGGCGTTGATGGCGGAGTGACTCGACACGGCTACTGACCTCGTCTGACCATGAACGCGGCCCAACATACCAGCTGCATACGAAACAGCAGCCAGTCGATATAACTTCGGTCAGGGGTGAGCACTCGCGATGTTTTCAACAAGCCGGGTAATGGAAAGAAGTTGGGATACATATTTTGATTCAAGACTCTAGTTTGCTGTAAATTAATAGTTTTTATTGGATTAGAGCATACATGACATTCGTATGAAATTAACCATGGCAGCGATATGGACAGTGGTGACCGGCGGGCACGGTTCCGCTAATCCGATAACCGCTAATTAGCGAAGCTAACTTTTCGTTTAGCGGATTAGCGTTTCCGCTAACTTTGGAAACCGTTAACGGACCAATAAGCTTCCGCATGATTTAGTTCCGCTAACTTTAAGTCCACTAACAAGGCCTTAAGCCATCCTCAAGTGTAAGAGTGGGGAGGGGGGGGGGGAGGTTAGGAAGAGGGAATGACAGGGACGAAGCACCCTTCAGCCTCTGTTTAATTGTATTGAATTAAATGAACAAACAATTCATTTGTTTATTTAATTATTTGTATACACCTTGATCATCATCTGATTTTGACATGCTGTACCTTTTTGGAAAGCTCTATTTATAAGCTACAACATTACAATTTCAGCTCTCTAGGTCTGTTTTTAAGGGTTTTAGAGCCAAAAAACAAACTGAAGCTAAATTCATATGATAGTAGTTAGCGGTTAGCAGTTAGCGCTAGCTTCCGCTATTTTTTTAAGCAGTTTAGCGGTTTAGTGTTAGCGATATTTTTTTTTAGTTAGCGGATTAGTGGTTAGCGAAGCTAACTTTTCGGTTAGCTGTGCCCACCACTGGATGTAAACAAAATAAAGCCTCAATTGATATTAATCGTCATGAATGATTTGACGCCGCGATATGAATGCATGCACAGGTTAAACATTATAAGGTATGAAGGAGCAGAAAGTCGAGACAAATTGAGAGATTACATGAAGTCGACAAACAACAGCTGCCCCGGTGCAGTATGCTGGTGCTTAGCTGCCTCGGTGCAGTATGTTGTCGTGCAGGGTGTGCCCGTGCCGGCTACGGCCCGCAGTCCGCCCGCGCCGGCCGGCAACGGGCCGGACCGGTCCTGCCCGGCCGCTGTCCCCGTCCCCTGGCCACTGCAAGCCCACTCCCTGCCGTTCATCGGCCGGCAGCCTTGGCGGAGGATCACCACAGAACCCTGGCCGCCACTGCCGCACTGGCACAGCCGTGGAGGATAGGAGGAGTGGGTACCACGGGTCCTATAGCCAAAATAACAACAAAACAGACTGTATGGCAGCCGCAGCCACGGAGGATATAACTAACAAGGCTTCTACAGAAGTGGTCAACATAAAACGATCTGACTGACTGTCACAGATATACAAAACTGACTGACTGACTGTCACAGATATAGAGGAATGATTGCCACGGTTCTGTAGGACAAACCACAGGGCTTCACATATCGGATTAAGACGAGCTGTTGCGACATGAGGCAGGACAACTGGGTGTGCCATGTTTCTGTACAATGGGGTTCCACAGGTCGGATTAAGACGAGCTGTTGCGACCTGAGGCAGGACAACTGGGTGTGCCATGTTTCTGTACAATGGGGTTCCACAGGTCAGATTAGGCCGAGCTGCTGTGACCTGAGGCGGGACGACTGGCTGTAACAGCAGAAGTAACGGCGATTTCTCATCCGTCTAGTTAGCCCCGTGGTTAGCGCTGCAGCCCGACTATATGATGACGATGATTGGCTGTGACGGGGCAGCTTTGTGCGTCGTAACCCGCTCGAAACTACCGGAAATAAAGCCCGGATCCCGTCGTCAGCGACAGCGGGAGCGTTTCCAGTTGGAGGGAGCAGCGAGTGGTGTGCTCGCACCAGGCGGTGTGGACGCATTTAAGCTCACTCCCTGCACCGCCCGAGCCAGGTCAGGTCAGGTCAGATGCGAATGAGTGTATCTCGCCGCCCCGCCGCCGTGCCTCGCTCACCCGCCCCGGACATCCTGCCCCGACTGAGATTTTGCGGTCCATTTGTCGCTGGCTGGTGGGCGAAATCACGGGAAAGGTCTCCCTTTAGAGAGCAGGAACTGTCAGCAGCAGTGCGGGTGTTACCTCGCAGTGAAGTGTTTGGATGCTTTCCCGATTTTCCCTTTCCCAGACTGCTTCCTCTTTCGCTTTTCTTTTATATTTATGTGGTGCTTGTTTAAGTCGATAAACTCCGGATAGCTGTAATGTTTTATTGTTTTGTGATAAGTGAAATACAATGCAATATTGTAAGAAACCTTTCTACATACACTGGCGGCCGCAAGGGAGGGGGGCACGGGGCCATGCCCCCCTTGGCTCTAAAAGGTAGGGGCCATATTGCATCTTGCCCCCCCCCCCTTTGGCAGTACCGACCAGAGCCTATTTTAGTGTTTTAACAGTTGACGATTTTGTCCCTCTCCAGTCA
>JARFNR010335460.1:0-11677 GCA_030323935.1 Semibalanus cariosus
GTGGCCGGTGGCAGCGGTCGCACCCAAGGCCAGGTGAGGCCAGTGAGGGGGGGGGGGCGGACCGTGCCCAGGTATGTCGGGCACGTAAAACTTTTGCTTCTAAATTCTGCCGGCTGCCAGGAATTGCCCAATCGGACGGTAGGGGTCAGGGCCTGCGCAACAAGCTATGCTTAGCGCGGGTCCTGATCTCGGTAATCCATCCATTCAAATGGTTCGGACTGAATAAAAAAAACAAAAAACAATCAATTCTGCTATCTCAGTTCAAAACCCCATGTTAAGGTGGACTATTCCCTTCTCCATGAAAAACGAAGCAGGTTTCGTAATGATAGAATGCCAAGCGTATTTAGTATCATGAAAAGCACTTGCATATTAGGTATAATCTTGATGTTCGAACAAAAACAAATGCACGCACTCTTTGCTGATGAACGTCGCGTAAAAATGTTGAAGGGTCAAATATGACGACATGAAAATGACTTAAAATGGGAACGCATTGCATAAATTTTGACGCTGGTTGGTCGTAGGACAAAATACATGGGATGGGCCGGTTGGGATGGAGCCGAAAATCTTGTCCTGGAAAGGGCTTTTTGTACACTGTACAGTGTACACTGTACACTGTACAGTATCGAGCAGTTACGAGCGGAATAAGCTCGACTCGTGAGCACCGGATGACCCATTTAGCTTCGCTTCTCGAAGTATGCTGTGTATCCTGTAATGGTCGTCACTGAACCCATGGAGCGTTCACTGACTTTGGGAATGTCTCCTTTAGTTTAGGAATGGGTGGATGCATGATGAAAATGAAAATATGATTTTAAAGTTCGTAAAAGATCCCTACTTGTAAGAGTCACGCCTTTTCGTGCCGTTAATATTTTCGTACATGCTAATTTCTTAAATCGGGTCAACCTGCGTGTCACAGTCACTTGAGTATCTTGAATGCAGTATCTTGAATGTATATTTTTATCCCAAACGGCAGTCATTTTCAGCTAAATGATATGTCCGCTTTTAACCCTCGACAGTGCAGGGGGGTGGATGCCACCCCCTAGGTTCTTCGGGAATAACTCGCGTTTTATCGACTTATTGCGAGAAACTTGTAGTACCCTTTCTTGAACAATTTAATACATACTCTGAAAATTTCAAACTTGTAGGTACGCCTATGACCCGTGACCTATGACATGTTTCTCAAGGTCATGTCAGGACTCAGGCGCAACTGGCGTCCCGTAGTATCGATACTTGTACCTTGTGCAGTTTCCGAGTGCTTGTTATTCAGGAGCGCACAGGTGTTAACAAGGTGATATTGATGGTTTCCACTGAGATCGTGACCTCGGTTGACCTTTTCAGAGGTCATCGGTTGACATTTTCAGAGGTCAACCGAGGTCACTGACCTCCGATGACCTGAGATGACTCTTTTGGCCTCTGACAGTTTCTATGACATTTTGTGACGTTGATTTCAAGATTGCCATCCATTTTACATAATTATATGTTCAACTGGGGCCATGCTCTTTCACAGGTCAACCGAGGTCACTGACCTCTGATGATGATAACCTGAGATGACCTTTTTGGATTATGGTAGCTTTTAGGACATTTTGTGACGCTGATTTCTAATTTGGCACCCATTTTGCATAATTACATGTTCATTAATTATTCTAGTTCAATTATAAATCAATTTCTACACATGCACGATTTTGATGAAATCCGGGTCATTGACATGACCTCAGAGGTCACCCAATTACCCAGGACCTTAACATAGTGTATCAACGCCTTTCTCCCGTCACAAGCAACACGCTCGTTTTTTTTTAATCGAAGCTCTAGCTCAATTATGGGCGAAATGCCAGGCAGGGGGGTCGTACCCCCCCCCCCCCTCTGCACGGTCACGAAGGTATTGGAGCCTGCTCTGGCGAGCGTTAAAGGTCGTTCAACTTCGCAGTAAATTTATCGTTTGTGAGCATCGGTCTGGATACGTCAGATGTGCCACGAAAAGTTCAATGACTTCCAACAGTTCAGTAGATAAATGGGAATATTCTACCTCCCACAGGTAAGAGATCTCTGGATCTTCCAAAACTAGGAGGAAGAAAAATGAAAACTTACTGAAGTAGATGCGGCAACAACATCGTGATGATGTGGGTGAATGTTCATAATGAATAAATCTTAGTTCTTACGAACTATCACTTGGTGGAAGTGCTGAAGGAGTTCGGTTAGCTTCGGCTAGTAGTTAGCTTTTTTCTTCTTATCCAATGGATTATACTATTGTGTCTGACCTTATGCATTCTGCAGTCTCTTGTATAAGTTTCACGGAAATTTGTAATAATCCTGGCAAACTACTTCAGCGTCGTTCATAAGGATACTTAATTTTGGCATTTATGGGTGGTTGTGGTGCAGTGGATAGCGGATCCGCGTGGTCATCGAAGTGTCCCAAGTCCCAGGTCCTCGAACTTCTTTAAAATAGGTGTAGCGGTGCAATGTTAAGCTCCAAATTTGTTATACATTTAGGAGTCGCTGCTCCAGGGATATTCTCTCCCATGATGACTTGTACTTTAATTTTTGGCGGCAAATGAAACCAAAATCATTTAAATTGTGCTTTTCATGTAATTGATTTACGCCTGATAAAATAGGGCTTGTGCAACTCTTCACTTCAATTTCCCTTCCATCACACACAACTTTATTATTTCTGAAAGAACCACCGAAACCAATGCTTAATATATATTCGTGAAAACATCCATGAGCGCAATTACATGCATACAAGTGATGGCCATCAGCCGTGCGGGATCCCCGCATACTATTTTAAATATACCTACAACAGAAGAACGCACACAACCGCTGCCAAGCGGGAACGCATGGCTGTACAATATTGCCAGGGATGCAGCACACATACGGCCGGGCTCGAGCGATCCCGTGTCGGCGGGGTGTGGGTGAAACTTCACAGGGTATCACTCGAGTGTGCGGAGCGGTGTGCCCGGCTCCGCAGAGGCATTAGTCTCATCATGTTCGTCACTGAACGGGACCGGCTCGGTCGCCACAGCTCAGGCTGGCGCGCGCTCTACAGTCAGCCGCTGTAGCGACCCCTGAGTCCGGACAGCGCACTCCACAGGGAGGCCTGCGTGGTCCGAGGGTAGTACGCGAAGTGCGTCTGCGTCGGGGCCGGCGCTGGGGCCGGCGCCGGCGCCGGTGCTCGCGCTGGCGCTGGCGCCGGCGCTCGCGCTGGCGCTGGCGCCGGCTGTGCGGCCTTCGAGCTGCTGCTGCTGCCTTGCGACGAGTAGTAGACGACCTCGGAGGGGACAGTTTCCGCCGCGGTGTCGGTCGAGGACGATTTTCTGGACTTCTTCGAGGAGGGTTCGGAGGCGGGCTCGGCCTGGACGACGAACGGCTCAGGCTCGGACTTTGATTTCGCCTTGGGCTCTGGCTCCGGCTCTGGCTCAGGTTGAGGTCTGGACTTGGATTTGCGCTTCCGCTGAGGCTCAGGTGTTGGCTCTGGCTCGCTTTTCGGTTCGCTTTTTGGCTCGGGTTCTGGCTCGGGTTTCGGCTCGGACTTTGGTTCGGGTTCGGGCTCTGGCTCAGGATTGCGGTTCCTTTTGTTCTTCCGCCTCGATTTTCGGGACGTTGTTGGCTCTGGCTCTGGCTCGGGCGTTGGCTCGGGCTCTGGCTCGGGTTCTGGCTCTGCTTCCGGTTCGGGCTCTGGTGATGGTTCGGGTGTTGCCTCGGACCTGGAATTGGACTTGTTCTTACGTTTTCTTGGCGGCCTGGCCGTGGGTTCGGGCGTGGGCTCTGGCTCGGCTTCTGGCTCGGGTTCTGGCTCTGGCTCTGGTTCTGGCTCCGGCTCCGGCTCAGGGTTGGGGGTGGCTTCAGTGGTGGTCTCCCCTTTATTCTTTCTCTGCGACTTGCGGCGTCTGGGCTCAGGCGTGTTGGAAGTGCTCGGCTCAGTGGCTTCTGTTGCACTTTTCTCACTTTTGGACGATTCGGTGGTGGCTGCACTGGTTTTAGCAACTTTCGCCTCTTCAGCAGGTTTCGGCTCTTCTGCACTTGCATTACTTTTGCTAGACTTAGTGGCCTCAGCTCCTGGTTCTTGCACTTGGATGCGCACAGGCTCGTAGTCGTAGGCGCTCGGCGGAGGCCGAGGGATGATCTGGAAGCCGTATCCAGGGTAGAAGACGCGTGCGTCGTTCTCCAGATTGAACAGCTGCCTCCAGAGCTGTGAGTGCATCTCCCGGGCAGCCAGAACTTCGGGCAGTTGCTGGACCGGCATCGAGCTCTTAGCTTCGGTTTTGCCGCCATCAAACACAGCCAGGATCCCCTCTTGATTCTGAGCTTCGGAGGATCCAGCTTTTGCAACATCGGGACTGGCATTGTCCGGCGCGGCTGCGTTCGCCTCAGGCACCTCGGCAGCATCTTGTCCTTTAGTGGCGACTTCGGGGGCCGTGTATTCTTGAGCCTGCTTTGTAGCGTATGGAGCTTCGACGACTTCGACGACTGAAATAGGAGCAGGAGGCGTTGGAGGAGGACCCTCGGTGATACGAGACAAGCGGTCAAAAACGGAACCTGGCTCCGCCTCAACAGGCAGATACCCAGCTATCGGCTTCGGTCGCGCTTCGCCCGGTCGAACACCGGCGATGGGTTTCGGTCGTGGATCCACGTGCAGGGATGGAGAGATGGGTTCCGGCTTAACAGCACCGTGCAGGAGACCGGAAGTTGCTCCCTGTTCAGAAGCGACCGCACCGGCGGGCAGGTAATTAGGCACTGTCTTTCCTCCAGCGGTAGCAACGCCAACCCGCCTGGTCGCAAGGGATGGTTTCAGTATCTCGGCAGCGGTCAGTTGACCATGGTAGTGCGCATGCTCTGAAGAAGCATGTGAGGGACTGCCTCCAATGGCTTGTTCGGTGGCGAATGCAGGTGTGGCGGGTTCAGCTGCCGGTTCCGCTGAAACGCCTGTAGTTTGTTCGCCAGATGGAGCCTCAGCGGTCTGTCTCTCTTTCGCTGCCTCAACCAGATTGAACACGCTTCTCAAGAGCAGCTCGTGTGCTTGTCTGGCAGCCATCACCTCTGGCAGGTTTCGAATGGTGTCCGGCAATTGCTTGAATATGTCACCGATGCCAAAGTCTTTCGCTGCTTTCATAAAAGCCATGTCTTCAGAAGAAAGTCCTGCAAGCTGAGCTGCTTTTGTAACGGTGTCGCTTCCTCCGGATGTTGGAGGAGCTTCACTGATCTTGGGTTTACTGATGGCAGCATCAGGCTGAATATGTGGTTCGTTAGGCTGTGAAGTTTGCTGCGTGGCTCCCTGCGTAGAGAGAACGGGCTGTTGAGGCAGTTGGAAGCTTTGTTGCACTGATTTCAAATCGTGCTGAGGTGGCTGGAGTGTTTGGTGAAGTGGTTGGATGGGCTGTTGAGGACGCTGTACGGTATGCTGGCTGGTGTGAATTTCTTCCTGTGGGGACTGAGTGATCTGCTGAATTGGCTGCAAAGGATGCCGGAAAGATTTGAAATGCGACTGATGTGGCGTCAATTGCTCTTGGGTCGGCTTAAGAGATTCCTGAGAACCAGGAATGTTTTGCTGATAAGGCTGGGAAGGACCGTGGATGGGATGGAATGGCCTCTGAACATGTGGGAAAGGCAGCTGGCCAGGCGTTAAGGGGGCTTTTGTCAGTTTCAATGATTCTTCAGCAGGCAGTTCGAGCTGCTTTTCAGCTTCAGGAGATTGTTGAGAAGACTTGAAATGTCTGAAGGAACTCGGAAGCTGAACCTTACGCTCTGTAAAGACAGATCCCAATGCAAACGGAATATCGTGCAGATCTGCTGGAAGTTGAAGGTAATCGGCGTCAGCTTCGGGCGATGCAGAATGAGACTTCGGCGAGTCAAACGTAAAGGCAGGACTGTCTTTAAGTGCCGTTGCTTTACCCGAAAGGCCAGCTGCACTGAGTAGTTCAAGAAGAGAGAAACCTGGTTTCTGGGCTAGTCTTTCTTGATGGCGCTGAAGAGGAGGTACGTCAGGTGATGCAGACTGTGCTTCTTGAGCTGGTTCAGGCGACGGAATTGTGGTCTCCATAGCCTTTTTCATAGTGGCTTTCATAGTCGCTTCATAGGCGGCCTGAGCTCGAATCAGCTCAGCAGCAGCCAGATCTTGAACTCGCTTTCCAGCAGGACTTGTGGCTTTCAGAGAGGCTTCATAAGCGGCATGAGCTTGAGCCAAGTCGGCTACGGCCTTTGCGTGAGCCAATTCAGATTCAGTTGTTTTGCTACTACCGACATGCGGCTTTGCAGATGGGACTTGTTGCGGTTTTTCTTCTAAAACGTCAAAACCGGACAGAGATGGTACAAGTTGTGCTGGCGTCACCTTTGGTACAGGCTGTGCGGGTGTCACCTCTCCTGCATGTTGTGCTTGCGTCACCTCTGCTGCAGGTTGCGCTAGAGACACATCTGCTGCAGGTTGTGCAGCAGGCACCTTGAACGCCGGCAGCTGTATTTGAACTGGTTCTGAGGTTTGAAGAGTCGCTTCAAACGCGAGTCTTGCTGTTTTCAATTCAGCTAGGGCTATCTCTTGGATTTGTGCTCCTGCAGGTCCTCTAACTTCCAGAGATGCTTGATAGGCTGCATGTGCCTGAGCCAATTCAGCCAAAGCCTGGGTTTGTGCCGTTTTAAGTTGACTGTCTGGAGAAGCGCTGACTGCAGGCGTTGCAGGCTGAGGTGCTTCTTGGGTGATTTGTGGGTTTCTTTGTTCAGCCACGATTTTAGCGTGGCCTTGATCTCTTGAAACATCTGAAGTCGCCAGAGGCTGTCTCGGCACAGCTTGCGGTTGCACAACAGACGTTTTAAGGTCAGGTTGTGGTGGTGGTGGTGGAAGAGGGGTTCCAGGCGCAGGTTGTAGTTGCGCCACTTTACCCTGACTTGAAATTGTATCACTCACTTCTGGCACAGCGGATTGTGCTTGGTTTTGCCTTTCTACCGGGTCGGCAGCTTTCAGAGCGGCTTCATAAGCGGCTTGCGCTCGAGTCAACTCAGCCAGAGCTAGAGATCTAATTCGCTCGCCTGATGGTCCCCTTGTTTTAAGGGCAGTTTGATATGCAGCGTGCGCTTTAGCCAAGTCAGCTATTGCCTTTGCTTGACGTTGATCCTTCGCCGCCGAGACGGCTAGAGAGGCTACGTAGGCAGCCTCGTCTTGCTTTGGCTGGGTAACACTGACTTCAGGGAGGATGGGCCGCTCCGGAGCTTTCGTCTCCACGACACTGGGCACGGCCAGAGGAGTTCCTCCAAAAGCAGCCGTAAGTCGTTCCAGTTCAGACGGAGTGGTTTTGGGTCCCGAGCCAATATTGGCAAACAGGTTGAATGGAGGTGCGGCAGGTGTGACATCACTGAATGGAGGAACTGCTGGTTTTAGAGCACCTGGTTTAGGAGCTGCTACGGGCGCCAATCCGGAATGCTCTAAAGTAGCTGAGGGCGCCAGAGAGGGTGCGAGGGAAGGCTGCGTTTGTGCCTGCTTGGGTTGGCCTAATGGTGCAGCGCTGACGTCGGACGCCGCAGGCGGTGCTGGGGCTTTCTCACCAGACGCACCAGAAGCTTTCAGAACGGCATCAAAGGCATTTTTAGCACGAATCAGCTCAACTTTAGTCAGAGCCATAACTCGCTTTCCCTGATGACCAGTTGCTTTCATGGCGGCTTCATAAGCGGCTTGTGCTTGGATCAAATCAGCTGCAGCTTTTGCTTGTTCTGTATTTTCAGAAGCTCCCGAGGCTGTCAAAGATGCCGCAAAAGCAGCTTGTGCCCTGGCATACTCTTTTTGGCTGAGTATTGGAATCACTTCAGGCGCTTCTGTCGGCGCTTGAACCGGCTCGCTTGGAGCCGTTGAAGCTCTCAGAGCTGCTTCATATGCTTCTTGTGCTCGCGTCAACTCCGCTAAGGCCAGTTCTTGGACATGTTTTCCTGCAGCACCTGAAGCTTTCAGAGATGCGTGATAGGCGTCATGTGCTTGGGCGAACTCTTTCACGGCTTGTATTTGTGCTAACTCACGTTCACTCGGCTGACCAGCACTTACTTTCGGTGCTTCAGGCTGCGACTCGGCCTTGGGGGCCAAGGGAACTGGAGTTGGCAGAGAAACAGGCAGGACAGCTTGTGTTTGTGGCAGCTCGGGTGGACTCTGTGGTGTAGGGCTCACGGTTGGTTCTGCAGGTTGTGGCTGAACCTGCTCGCCTTGGGTGCTCGATAATCTCAGAGCGGCCTCATAAGCGGCTTGTGCTCGGTTCAAATCAGCTAAAGCCAAAGCCTGTATTCTTTCACCTGACGGACCCGGAATTCTCCGCGCGGCTTGGAAAGCGGCATGTGCCTGAGTCAGCTCAGCTACAGTCTGTGCTTGCGCCAGTTCAGCATGACTTGGCTGAGATGCACTGGCTTCAGGTACTGCTGGCTTGGGGGCTTCAAAAACTGCTGGTAACTGGCCCAGGGAACTCGGAGGCTGGGGGAGCTTGGGGATGGGGGCGAAAGGATTGGGTCTGGGATTGAACTGGGGAAAACCGGGTGTAGCATCGGCTGCTTGGGTGGTAACTGTGCTGCTCTGACTGCCACCATGTGCAGGTGGGGCAGCCTGTGTCCGTTCCTGCTTGTCAGCGCTACCTTTACTTAAAAAGGCAGCATACGCAGCTTGTATGGCTTCCAATCCTTTGAATCCTTCCAGGTCTGCTGGAGATAGCCCCGATCCAGAGCCTCCCAGGGACGCCTCAAACGCAGCCTGTGCGGCATGCGCGGCCTCTGATGTCTGTGTGGCGGCGGCATCTGCGGGGGTGGGCTCTTCTGCAACCACAGTGGCGGGCTCCTCTACAAATACAGTGGCGGGCTCTTCGACAACCATAGGTGTCTCTTGATTGGCAAAGGCTGCTTGAATCCCCAGTACACGTTCGATTTCGGCTTTGGTAGACTCGGATGCGGTAGACAAATCCATCATAATGCCCATGGACTCGCCTGGCGCTGACTCCGCGTTGACAGGTTTAAGCACCACGGGCTCCGGCTCTGCAGCCGGGGCGGGCTCCGGTGCAGCGGGCTTCACCTCCGCAGCGGTACCTCCCAGCGCTTCCGCGTATGCGGCCAGCGCCTCCTGCGCGCGCATGATGTCTGCTGCCGTCGGGTTCTCGGAGCCGAACAGGCTGAAGTGGGGGAAGCTGGGCTCGGGTGTCGGCGGAGCGGCGGTGGAGGTTGGCGCTGGCTCGTAGGTCGCAGCGGAGGTCGTGGCAGCGCCGTTCACGAAGTTGCGGCGCCCGGCTCCGATGGCTCGGGTCTGGTGCTGCGAGCCTTTGGCGGTGGCGCGCTGCAACTGCGCGAGGAGGTCGGCCTCGTACTGAGCGTACACGCTTGGGTCTGCCGTGTACGTGAGCGGCTCCTCGATGCCGGAGAAACCTGATTGCAGGCCGGAGATCCCGGCGCCGATGCCGGCCAGGTAGGCGGGGTCGTAGGCGGCGGAGAAATCCTGGTCTTGAGGCTCGGCTGCCTTGGGAGCAGCAGGTGTCGTGGGCGTGGTGGTAGTGGTTGTGGTTGGCTCCGACATGGTGAACTCAGTCAGGTCCGGATTTTCAGCTGCGAAGAACTGAGCTAGCGCAGAATCGGAAAATCCATTGTTGGCCGCCCAGGTCCAGATATCTTCAGCGCCACCGACGGGAGCCTCAGCTCCCGCAGACAGTAAACTAGTGGCTTCAGCTGCTGCGGAGCTCGCAGCTTCAGCCTTCGAAGCCTTCAGCGTGGGAAATGTCGGCTTCTTTTTAATCTTGGGTTTGGGCGCGAAGGACCCGATTTTCGTGGCGGCGGCGGCCACGCTTCCAGGGAACCCTGCCTCTGCGCTGAGCGCCTCGAGCTGGGAGAATGTGTAGTCTGCTGCCTGTGCAGCGGTCTGCGGCAGTTGCGGCAATGTCAGCGACGAATGGGTCTGTCCGCCGGGAGCGGCCGAGTCAGACCACGGCCAGTAGAGCACCGTTGAGGCGCCGGGGTCGGCCGCTGGATTCGGCACATTGAACTGGCTGAGGTCGAAGTAGGCGGTGGGGCCGAAGGGAGGGAAGGGGCTGGCCGGTCGCGCAGCAGCCGGCTGCTGTTGCTGTCCGGCTAATCTGAAGGGCACCGCTCGCGCAGTGGCCAACAGGCACAAGGCCACCTGAAGAGAACAGAAAAGCGTCAGGCGGATAGACGAAAATTGTGAGGATTTTTTTTTTTAGCAAAGTGTCTAAGGTGATGCGTCTTTGGTTTTCTTATGAGCTTTAAGTTTTCCTCGCGACATAATAGATGGGTTACCTTATCACAATATTCCCAGTCCCTTGTCAGTGTCCTGAAGTAACCGTTAGAAGGAAAGTGCTTGCGAATGGTGACATGAACGTTGGTTAATGTTGTGATAAATGTTTGTCTCCCTAATGAGCTAAAATTGTTACTTTTATATATTTGTAAATAATTATCTTCTTCTTCGCTTTCTTCAAGATGTTGACGCGACTTTCCCTTTTCGCAATGCATTTGAATTCCTCCAATGCAAAAATTGCATTGAGGAAAAGAAGGGCAATGCTGTAAAGGGTCATTTCTACTGAGAAGCGCCGTCATGTCCACCCATATTACATAAAGCCGGGTGTTGCGTCGGTTCCAGAATGGTGTCGGCGCTCCTCCAGTTGCAGAGGCGCCATGTCGTTTCGCCAAACGGAGGCCGGTTCACCTTGGTCCAGCGGCCGATACCATCAGGCAACGGAGGCCTACTCATTGCAGCCGCCATTTTGGACGAACTGCGGCCGCTTGTAAAGCCGGATTTTCGCCGACAGGTAGAACAAAACAAAATTCCCTGTGCCTGGACAAAAAAGTTTCGAGAGCCCTCGGTATAATTTTTGCACGTGTAGCGACAGACAGAAGGCGGCATCCTTATGGCGCGGGGCGGCGTGGCGTGACACGGTCGCTATTGTTCGCCGCATTTTGAGTCCATCTTTCCTCATCGGCCGACCCGCCGGACCGGCCCGGTCGCCGTGTCCCGACCCGCTTACGGAGTATATCACCAGGCCCGAGTTCCCCGGCAGTGGCTGTTCAGGACAAATATTCGTCGGCAGTCCTTGACACCAGGAAGGCGTCAGAAGGAGGAATACGGGCACACGACCTTGCTACGCATCGATGGCAGGCGGCTTAATGTCGTCCCGGAAATTTGGAAGGTGATTGCATTGCACGCCGGCACGCTGTATGTGGCGATTAGTGGAAGTAGGTGGTGATGGCCTCGCTGCTTTACGTTTCGCGTGTGGCGTTTTGTAGGATGAAGAAGTTTTATAGCTTATTATAATAAAATGTAAACTAATCCAGTCAATGCAAAAGTTGCTTAAAATAGCTAATGCCACTATATGCATAATATTCAGTCCACAATTCCACATTCTTTTATGAGAAACATTACCTTGGTAAAGATATGCGAGATAGTAATTATTTCTTAGTTAGTAACGCAATACATAAAGCGATCTTGTAATGAGTTAAATTCCTCCCTCATTTCGAGCAATGCACCATACTTTTGTAAGTAATACGCACCAAAACCGCAACTGTGTTCGAATGTTGAAAAGAGTATAGCGAGAGTGATGGTCTCAGCATTGCGATGTTGACCTCCCCATTATAAGTGAACGGGAAAATATACAAATGCTTCCATTTCAGAGAAGATGCATTGGATCAGGCCAATTCTTTCAGAATCATGTTATTTTAGCTCATTCTTGATGTC
>JARFNR010335571.1:0-11676 GCA_030323935.1 Semibalanus cariosus
GTCGACGCACGGAGGTCATTTGTCGTGTGCGCCCCGACTGCGTTCGGTCCGAGCCTGGGGCGGGACAAACGAGACACCCACTCCAGTCGGGGGAGACTAGAACGAGCTCCGCAAGGGAGTCGTGACCCAGGGCGGCTTACAAAGCAGTCACTGGAAAGCTTTCCTCGGATGTTTTTCTCGATTCGCAGAGTACATGCAGCATAAGCTGGACAAAAACCACGTCGCCTCAGTTTGCTGCGGCCAATGCTATTCAAGACGCATCCGATGATAGTGATTCCAATGCTTCGGACCTCAATCACAGCCATCAGTGGCTGCGATTGACGCCGCAGGTGCACACCTGTGCCATCCGGCACATTGCTTATAACCCTATATGGCACGCACCCTGCCGCGCCCTGACGAAAGTACGAGGTCATGTTCGCTTAGTTGCATCTCTGAAGCCAGCTGGAGCGGTGTGGCATCGGTTTGCACGCGGTGCACACCTCAGACGTACGTATGTATGTACATACGTACGTACGTACATACGCACGTACGTACGTACGTACGTACGTACGTACCTGTTCGTCAAAGGCGCCCTTCAGTGCCCCGGCACCCCAAGGGGGAGTCCCACACCCGACCATACCGAGAAGCAAGAGCGCGTCAGGTCACACCCGTCCGACATAGAGGGGGTCGGTGCGGGTCTCCCCGCTACTGAATAGTACACCTGTCTGCAGCGAATACTATTAGTCTCTGTCGGCATGGTCTTAGGTCTGACGCGAATCGGACAGTAAGCGAGCTGCCTCTAGTCATCGCACGTCTCCTGCTACGTCAATGGTGCCCCCATCGACTTCGGCTTCAGGTCGTCACATACCGGAAATATACATTATGTAATAGTGGGAGCTCTCAGTATGTGACAGCACTTGAGACTGAGGAATTAGGCGTTGACAAAGAACGTCGACTTCAGTAGTGATTGTAGTGATTGCACTGACAATTATGATATGTGGCAGATGTCCATCTGAAGCCACAGGAGGTCGGTGGACAGCCACTGTGTCCATTGTCTCGAGATATGTGCTTGAGTGGCGACAAGTCAAGGAATAATATTTTCCAAATATTATATAATGCGACCTATGAATACATTAGCAAGCATTATTATAACCAGCTGCCACTTGTATTAACGCTATGGAAATAGACGAGACGATGAATACCGAACACAAATAAAATAACGAAATTATAAAGCAATAAACGAATGAAACACTCCGGATTTGAGTGGGTGATGAGGCTGGCGCGTGTGGTCGTCCTTTACCTGCTAAGCTAGTGGTGGTACACGTGTCTCACCTTGGTAACTGACAGCGCCAATTACCGTGTCGTTAGGTGACGGCCCCCGGGCACAGCAGCGCTGCTGAAGCGTGCCGTCATGTTCGCTCTATCTGATAGCCTTGTCCGAGACGTGCCCTCCTAAAGCGCGCGACACCATTACAATCGGCTGGCCACGCGGCAAAAGTGTTTCGGAAACCGGCGAACGATGTTCGTGCAAATGGTGCTCCAGCGATTCTGCTGGTAGTGGAGTCCTTTTGCGTGAGAACATCACTTGCCAACATGAGTAGCATGTTTGAAATTGATAAAGAAGGAAAGGAATGTCAATCATGCTGCGTGGCAAAAATTATTAAGTGATTTTAGCGTTTTTGACATAGTGCTGGTCATTTGTCAGACTTAGCTTTTATTAGCGCTTGACATAGTACCTGAAATTAACCGATTACATCCTTTCGGCTACTTGCAAAACACATTATTTTCACTCTGTATTGTAACGATCGATTGATTATAGTTTGAACTTGATTTTGCATAATACTACTAAGCGTTTAAAGGAAAAGTAACATGAATTGTTATTAGCTACCGAGCTGTCAGAGCATTTTATCAATTCCTTTTTCGCTATAACTAGGCAAAGTGTGAATGTTGTACTTCGTGCATTGACATTGCCGGCCCACATGGAGCCATAAAGATCATGGGATTTCGGAAAATAACAATAGTCGATATCGCCGAAAGTCATCATGATTTAACTGCCTCCATTATTGAAGTGTGCACACTTCGAAAAAGGAGGCAGCTAAACCATTCAAGAGATTTGCAGACAGGCTTAATTGAACAAATAAATAATTAGTGCACATTAATAATTAGTAAGCTAAGTTTGACTGTAAACGTGTGTAATAAATGCCCTAGCTCGAGCCATATATATTTCCTGTCGGCATTACGCCAGAGATCGTACTACTGAACAGCCGTTTGCGTGCCACCCGATGCGGCCAGGACAAGGTCGTTCCGTGCCAGTTCGACTCGCTGTCTGTCGGTTGTCAGTCAAACGCTCGTGTTGTTTGGGCCGCTCAGCTCGCTTCCCGAAGGTCGAGCCTGGTGTCAATGAGCTCTGATCCCATCATTGTGTCATCTAAGTGACGAGAGTGGCCATAATTCAAACGTGTTTACAACACTGGAGTTATACTGAGGAATCTACATAATTGCAAATGATGGCAAGACAACAAGAGATGTGATGTACTTATTATCAACCCAGGCAGATCAAATAAACGAGACGCATGCGTAGTTAGTGGTTGGAAATTGACTTGCACCATTTTTACCTGATATCTTGCATGTTTGTTGATTACCACCATACCGTACATAATTATTATCTCTTTAATTCGAATTTGACATGCTTAATTCATTTCTGTAAATTCGCCAGCAATCATTCATGAGCTTTTTATAGGCGTCAGGAAAATTTATAGACCCAAAGCAATCAAATTTTCTGAGCCTATTCTTCAGTACTTGCCTATTCGTATAAACACATACAATACCTAGCTGCACCACGAACGGCGTCCGAACACGGCACTGACGGGAACGTACCTTGTCAAGCTCCAGCCAGTCTCGATTTTGTGGCTCAAATAAAAACGTCCCGAAAGACATTAATATACACACAAACAAACACATATGTGGCCGGCGGCGACCGTCCGACGGATGGGGCATGTCAAAGATCAACAGTCACACCGGACCGGTCCGGGTGGCTGTGGCCTGTGGCAGCAAACAGCATTACACACCAAGTCGCTTTATATAGCATCTGAGCCGATTTGTTTGACGTGAATAAACGACGTCAAACAACAGAGCATTTATATAGAACAAGCGATCAGTCGCCTTTTTCCTGCTGCGGCTGCGAAGCTTTTTGTTTGACATCACCGACAACTGGTCCAAATCACAGCAAAGCATGTTCTCCGATTGCATTTTTAGCTATCGTATCACGAACCTATAGGTAGCTGCAGCCGCTGTGCCTGCGATGCAGCGAGTGGTGCAGTAGACTTTTCTGCCTCGGTGACATGTGTCCAGCCGGTCTAGCCGCGTGCATGCCGCAATGATAAATGGTGCGATGGCTGATAATCACCGCGACACGTCCAGTCACTGATGGATGGGAGACATATCGTTTTTGAGCGATGCTCCTCGAATCGGACAGTATTAAAAGTCAGGCCGGGCTTTCCGTATTCGATGCTAACTGATCGGGCCGAAACAGGTTTGGCTTAGGGTGCTGAACCAGGCAGCTGAGCTGGACGTAATTAGCCTGACGATAGGAAAGATGCATTTAGAAGTCTTAAGTTTTGTAATGTTGCACATAAACTCAGCCACTTTGGTAAGTAGGCACTAGATATGTTATAAGCCTTGTCTCCAGAATTACTACTGTTGTCCCGCCAGGTACCGTTTCTAGGCAACTTAAACCGCGCCCCGGTGGGCCTCTGAGATAACTTCGCCATGGTGGTGGTGGGGGGGGGGGCAAAGTGGCCCCCGTCTAACTCGAAAACTAAAGGGGTTAAAAAGACACGGAAAAATGCGTTTGAAAGCTCTCGACATGGAAATTGGAAGTTACATAGGCATTTTTTGCTCAGGTCAATATTGTGGTCACCAGAGGTTATCAAAGGTCAAATTTTTCAGGTTTTGGACCTCGCTTTGAACAACCCCAAATATCTCGAGAACTATAATAGCTAGGAACAAATGGAAAAACGCAATCGAAAGCTCTTGAAAAAATTAAATGGCCAAAGTTTTTTCATCAAATTTTAGCTCAGGTCAATAGTTTAGGCTCCAGAGGTCATCAAAGGTCAAAAATGCAATTTTTGGTAAAACAGTTTGTCGCAAATAACTTTTTACCTAATAAAGATAGAGCAATGATTTTTAATACAATCGTGTTTTTCTTGTCGAGGCGCTTTGCAACATATTAATGGTGGCCTGGTTAGGCTAACTTCAAAATGTGACCTCAGTTTAAGGTCATTTGGTGACCCATGTAGATTATGTTGCATATGGGGTGACGCGGCTCGACGAGACAAACACAGTGGTGCCATTCGCTCGTCTCTATCTTTATGCTATCAAAAGTTATTAGCAAAGCAATGCTGATGACCTCAGATGACCTCAGATGACCTTACAGAGGTTAATGAGCAACAATTACACCTGGGTCATCAAGAATGAGCTAAAATAACATGATTCTGAAAGAATTGGCCTGATCCAATGCATATCCTCTGAATAGGAAGCATGGAAGCATTTCTATATTTTCCCATTCACTTATAATGGGGAGGTCAGGAAATTGACCTGACCTTAGGTCACCGATGCAGAAAATCCGAGATTAAAGAATTTTAGGTACATATGACCTTATGAAATCCTACAAGTTTCAAATCTCTCGGACAAAAGCTGTGGCTTTGGCACGATCACAAACATTTTGGAAGGCAAGGTCACTTGACATGACCTGGTGATCTGATCTGAGATGACCCGAGGTCAAAACTTTAACCAAAGTGTGGGTAATTGATGCTCCAAATAGCTGTACCAAATTTGGCGGAGCTGCGCGCCGCCGTTTTCCCGCCATTCCCGAGAAACCTCAGGGGGTCAAAATATCCCCCACCAAGGCGTTCCCATTCCAAAATATCAAATTAAACGTTCTACAGGTCATAGGGTAGATAAAGTCAAGATATATTAATGTATGTGTAAATGAAGAGGTCATCCTTATTTGTCACAGCTGCTTATCGGTAATATGTATGTGTTAGTTATTCGTCTGACGTAACATATTTGGCTGCTTTGTCGCGTGCCTGTCGTAGCAGCTTAAGCCAAGGCTCTTAAGAATGTCAAGCTTTAAAAACGTCTATGCGGTTCCAATAATTGATGGTTACATTACCGCGATGCTATTACGCCGCACCCTACATGTCTATCGTTTCCGCTAAATGTTTCTGAGGAAAAGGCTCGCTGTTGCGGTGTTGGATAAGCCCTTATAGCCGGATACTGGAAATCATGAATATGTCTTTTGCTTGCAATGTTTTTTATATGATAATGGATTAGATATCACACAAGACATCTCAAATACAATGAAGATTATATATGGTCATATATAAACTGCAATATTTAACGAAAAGCCTGGAAACATAAATTCCAGCATTATTTGTTCCGAAACTTTTTGTCGGTGATGCCACACTTCCCTTGGTTGAGGAAGAATGCATAATAGGCCTTCCCTTATAGCCAGATACTGGAAATCACGAATATGTCTTTTGCTTGCAATGTTTTTTATATGATAATGGATTGGATATCACACAAGACATCTCAAATACAATGTACATTTCATATGGTCATATATAAACTGCAATATTTAACGAAAAACCTGGAAACATAAATTCCAGCATTATTTGTTCCGAGACTTTTTGTCGGTGATGCCACACTTCCCTTAGTTGAGGAAGAATGCATAATAGGCCTTTCCTTTAATAACGTAAAATTAAGGATCCCAGGTGTCATATTTAACGGAAGCGTCCCACGTCTTTCCCATAAACAATTCGCTTCGATATTATCTCATCAAAGCTGGCGAAAATTTCACCCTCGGTGCCTTACCTTCCTTTCCAGGACGTTGTTCATCTGTTGTGTGATAGTCATCTAATAACACGCCGCGCGATCACGGGCTCCCCGTACCGCCTCCCATGGTCCGCTGCCGAAACCATTCCAGCTACATCCCGTCACTGGGGCATTACATGACAGATCGACCGAGCCATAACACCCCACATCTCAGATTTCGATTAAACTGCGTGTGGGGGGTTATCTGGGCCGTAGGTTCATGCGGTTAAATTGTCAGTCCCGTCCGTTGAATGGTTTTCGAGTTATAGCCTCAGGCATCTTCTCGATGTCGCGCAAAACTATATTTTCAGTGGGCGATATCTCCCATCTAAATAATGTGAGTTATTTAAGCCTATATATCATCAGAAGCGTCAGAAACTATTGATTTATGTGATATATATATTGTTTTAAATTCGAAAATTTTGAAACTTTAAAAAGTGATATAAGGTCAAAATACGTGATTTTATCATGTGGCCATTTAAAACTCGGATTTTTTCCATGCCAGGATTGACTTCGATATATGAGTCTTCGATGGTAAAAGAAATTGGAGATAGGTAGTTTATTATTTTAAATATTGTATTTGTATTACCTACTCTAAATATTTTATGTATATTTTTATATTTCGAAAAATCATGGTCACCAGCACGTCTTTGGTAATAACTTTGCAGGTAATTGTGCTATAGAGGTTAACTCAACAGCATTATATTTGCCTCGTCGAGCTGCATTCAATGATGTATAACATTATCCCTGCAGGTCGCTCTATGACCTCAAGGTCACGTGACCAAGGCCGATTTCCCAAATGACCTGGCTTGATTATGCATTAGATGATTTGTTTAAACAAATGCACATTTTTATCTCAAGGGGACTTTTTAAGCTACTTTTATAGCATTCTCGGTCTGTAAATGAGGATGCGAAAATTTGATGTTTTGAGGATCCACTGACGAAAATCGTCGAAATATTTAATGTCATCACGTTATCTTCATCACTGAGTGGAATAGCTGTCACGTGATTCGAAGGGCCTGCACCCGCCTATTCCTATTTCACTAAAAAACTATTAATCCACCCCAAAAATCAAGAATTTTATCTGAGAAAATTACGAAATCACGTGACTTGTCTTTAGGTCATGTCAAAATTTCACAATTTTATATTCAATTTGTCAACACAAAATATAACATTAAATAAATTTGTGGTAAATTTAAATCAATTGGCGATTCTGACGAGAAAAAGGTAGATATAATTCGAATTATTGATACGGGAGATATCGTCCGCTGAAAATTAGAGCTTAGTGCGAGATCGAAAAGATGCCTGAGGCTATAACACGAAAACCATTTGACATATGGAGCTGAAAATTTCACAGCGTGAATGTACGGCTCAGATAACCCCTAAAACATATTTTCATCAAACTATGAGAAGTAGGGTGTTATGTCTTGGTCGATCTGACGTTGGCTCACCGGGTGACCTCAGGTCACGTGACCTTGAGGTCATGGATCAACCTGTATGGGTATGTTATGCATCATTGAATACAGCTCAACGAGGCAAAATAATGCTGTTGAGTTAAGCTCTCTAGCACAATTACGTGCAAAGTTATTACCAAAGACATGCTGGTCCCCATGATTTTTCCAAATACAAAAATATAAATATAATATTTAGGGAAAAACCTGTTTCCAATTTTTTTACCATCGAAGACTTATATATCAAAGTCAATCCTGGTGTGGGAAAACATTACAACTTTACATGGCCACATTATAAAATCATGTGATTTTAATTTATATCACGTTTTGAAATTTTGAAATTTTTGAATTTGCAAAAAGATGATATGACATTAATCTATGGCTTCTGAAGATTCTGATGATATATAATTTTGTATGACTCCCATGATTTAGATGAGAGATATCGCCCGCTGAAAATTGGAGTTAAGCGCGACATCGAAAAGATGCCTGAGGCTATAACTCAATAACCATTTGATAGATAGGGCTGAAAATTTCACAGCATAAATCTACGGCTCAGATAACCCCCAAAACAAAGTTGTATCGAAATCTGAGGTGAATGATGTTATTTCGAGATTTTTTGGGTCGATCTGTCCTGGAATGAATGCTCCCACTGGCAGAACACTCGTGCTTGCCCCCACTGGCAGAACACTCGTGCTTGCCCCCTGGCAGAACACTCGTGCTCCAACTCCAGTGCGATGTAACGTTGTCCGGGGTGTGAGAGACACCATGGCCATAACCGCCACCCGTACCAGTGTCGGTCGCTACCGTGGCATGCACATTATACCGCCGAGATGAACACGCAAACAATAGCGTGAGCTTAATGGATAGCCATATCGGTGATTTTGAGAGTCAAAGAAGCTTGCAACGGTGTGCTCATTTGAGCGTGGCAAGGTGGAATCGGAAAAAAATGCACGCAAAGTTCTCCAGTTCACGGAAATGTAGCTATTTGGATGACCCATATTCCTGGAGAGTTGAACAGCATGGGGCTACTCATGAATCGGGAATCCCAGTTGTGAAACGAATGACATGAAATGGGTCCAAACGGAAAACTTTCAGAAAATAAATTGGCTGGGATGTGAAATTGGGCATGGCTTTGCGGCTTGTTGCGAAAGCCCTGCATTAACGCCAGGCAACTTTATACTCTTCAATTAAAACGGATGGACATTGGACAAGGAGACATATTTGCCTAGAACGACAGGATTTATTAAGTCTCGGTAAATGGGATATGACGAAATGGATTACAAAATTGTGTTTAAAAAATGAAAAATATGCCTGCTCGTAAATGTTATTACCTACTTAGCAAAAACGATTAAAAATGTTATTTCTGAAAATTACAAGAAAGGATGCCTGCTCGTATATGTTATTACTTAGCAAAAACAATTGAGTTCGAAACCTACAATTTCATAGGCACTTGGAACAGTATCTCATGTTTCCGTTCCAGGCAAGACGAAATCGCAACGTTAACGCGCCTAAGTTAATCCGTTTACCTGACAGTGATCATCACCATCGCTTCCGACCCCGTTATTTACATGTATACCTGTGATTATCATCACTCCGGCACTCTATGCAAGAAACCCTCCCCTAACCCCTCATTCCTCAACACAATTACCGGCAGTAACGCTCAACTCAACAGATGAGAGGGTACGGCAGGCCGACAAGCGATTCCAGTAATGTTCCGCTTTGCAGTTGCAAGATGTAGTGAGAGGGCAGGGGTTGTTAATGACTCTCTAATCAAGGCAGCTTGAAAGGCGGCGCTGAAGAACATTGTTTCAGGTGTGGATATATGGCATGGTCCGCTATCGTGAGTCAGGGACGCAGTTCCATAAATTGCAGCCCGGCATTACACGACGGCAAATCATTAGAGAATAACACAGCCGACACGTGGTCTGACGTGACTGTTTCACGAGGTCCTGCGGTCAGAATTCCCGAAGCATTGATCATAACCATATGACACAACACGGACACGGTCAGGGCGGGACTGCGGCCGGCCCGGGCGTGTCAGAGGCGGCAGGAGACGGATCAATGACGATGAGTGTTTGAACGGGTCAACCTACATCTCTCCAGTGATGATCTCACGGCAAATGACATCACACCAGTGATATCACCTGACGGAGTGGCCATCGGCCGGCGTTGCCGCTCCTCCTCCCCCGCATAGCGCCACCCACCACGCCTTTAGAGTCCGCTTCTCTCACCAGCTCCGCCCGGGGCGCGGCCTCCTCCCGACTTCCAGCCTCCACCAGCCGACCTTGTGCGCGTCACCCGCCGCGACATTGACCCGCCGCGACCCCGGCCTTACCCGACCCGGCTAACGGCAGAGCCGCGTCCAGTGACGTCACAGAGGTCAGCTGACCGCGCCCAGGGGCGGACCACCCGGGCGCGCGCGCCGTCGCCGCCGCCGGCCGCGCCGGCCGTGCCGCCATTCGTGCTAATTAATTGCGGCGATCGCGGCGATGGTGGCGGCGTTCTTCTGTTGCCGGCCGCCGGTTACAGTCCCCGACGGCGCAGCCGGCCGCGGTGTTGAAAGGTGCTCTGTGGTTTAGGTGTAATTTAATAAGCGGCTGCTGCCGAGATGTGCAGCACGGCGCCGGGCGGCGGGGACGGAGCGGCATGGGCCGCCGCCGGCCATCGCCTGATGTGGGAGGCACATGAGCGCTTGAAAGGCGTTTATTCTCCACTGTAACGCCCACTGGTTAATGACGATGAATTCCGCAAAGTTGCGGCGCGCTGTTTGCAGATCGCCCACGCGGTCGGCGCCGGGGCCCGCGGGGCAGGCGGGCGCCGTGAGGACGGGGCTGCGGCGCCGGGTCCTGCTGGACTCTGCGTACATAGCGGCGGGGTACGTCACCACTGACGACACCGCGCTGTCTGACGACGCGCGGCGGCGAGACAGCCCTGGTCTGGTCCGTGTCCCCGTCTGTCGCCAACTGTCAACACTCTGAGAGGACACGACGGTGGCTCAGTTCGGCGGCATGTCGAGCTCGGAGACGTTTGGTCGCGTCCGCGCCTGTCGACACCCTGAGGACACGACGGTGGCTCAGTTCGGCGGCATGTCGAGCTCGGAGACGTTTGGTCGTGTCCGCGCCTGTCGACACTCTGAGGACACGACGGTGGCTCAGTTCGGCGGCATGTCAAGCTCGGAGACGTTAGTCGTGTCCTGATCCGGGCGCTCGATTGGGCCCGGTTGAGTGACAGTGAAATGCGAACGCCATGTAGTGGACCCAGTGATCTTGTCGACGCAGTAAGTTGTTTTACCTGCTCAGGACGCGGAGCTTTCGGCACGATTCGCTACGCTCTGTTAGGGTAGATGCGCGCGATACATTCACTTCGCCTCGAACAGGTCGTAGTGCAAAGTTGAGCAGACAGAGTAGTTCTGTCGTGACACATCTCAACGGTGACCCCTGCAGAGTGCAGACTGGTGAAAAGCGAGTCCCTCGACGTGGCTATAATATCCATTTGTTTCTCAACGAAATATTGAGCACTCACACATCTTTC
Organism: Semibalanus cariosus; assembly: GCA_030323935.1. Classification (NCBI taxonomy): domain Eukaryota; kingdom Metazoa; phylum Arthropoda; class Thecostraca; order Balanomorpha; family Balanidae; genus Semibalanus; species Semibalanus cariosus. Next base: position 10,836 of record JARFNR010335571.1, read on the forward strand.
CGTGACAAAAGGTAGTAATCTGCTCTCGATCCTACATTTTAATAAGCATATGAAATATAATTATATGATATTCCAACCCACGCTAGCACTTGCTGCGCGTGCGTGACTGCGTGTGTTTTTTCTATAGCTTGTGTGTATACTTTTATATTCATTTGCTCTTATTGTGTGTTGTATGCTGAGTGTCTTTTTAGCATGTTTCTCTTCTTAATCCTGACCCGACACTCGGAAAAGCCATTTAAAAATGAAGAGTGCTTTAATTGTTCAATACAATGCAATACAATACAATGTTCTTTTTATTCAGCGTTCCGTGACACGTTTGCAAATACACAGTGGTGGGCATCGTTACTAAAAAATGTAGTTCTGTTAGTCGTTACTCCGTTACTCATAAAAGTAGTTCCGTTACTCGTTACTCCGTTTCTTTGCGACAATTTTAACGGAAGTTACTTAAGTCCGTTACTCCGTTACTTAAGTTTAAACCGCGCCTTGCTGGGGGGGGGGGGGGGGAAAATCTGCCCCTCCCGGATTTTCTCCATAACTCAAAATCTATGGCAGATATCGACATGAAACCTGCAGTACCTTATACTGCATCAATTCTACGTCTTCTCACAAAATTGTGATGAAATTGCTGTAGTGGTTTGGAGATAATGACGTTTTAATGACGTCATGTGGTGGAAAAACGATTCCACCATTTTTGGTGGCAAAACGATAAACGTTTGACAAATCGTAAAAATTCGAGTTTTATAGCAAATTGCAAATAAAAACATCAAGACAACGAAATGACATTTTCTTCAAAAATATCTATCTCAGATTTGCGATTTTTTGTTTGTTTTTTACCCCTACA
>JARFNR010335792.1:8956-19394 GCA_030323935.1 Semibalanus cariosus
ATGTGACCTGAGCAGCTCTGTGAGGGGTGCCGAGGGGTCATGTACGGCAGCTGCTGCCCCGCCGTCACTGGAGGACATCAGATGCGGCACACTCTGCAGTAGGTCAGGTAGGCAGGGGCTGCCGCTGCTACTGCTGCCGCTGCTGCTGCTGCTGCCGCTGTGTTTACTCCCTGGAAATAATATAACATTAGCAATGGAGCTGACACATTCGATAAGCTACCTCAAACGGTAATCAGTAATGTCTAGGAACTAACGAATTTATGAATAATCGCCATTATTTGTAGTTTGGAGGCATCTGAACGCTGAGTGGCATTTACATTTAAACACTTCGCAGATGATTTATAGCAATTGCTCAGCCGGCCATTTTTAACAATAGTGTGTCAGTTTCCTACTTTTGCTCTTAAACTTCGCAATTTTTGAAAGAACATTTCAAATTACGAATGGAGCTATTTTTCATGTCATCCTTATTTAATGTGTCCTTGTATTTGCGCAGCGTTTCGGCCAATGATTTATCCGGCCGACTTTGGGTGTGTGTTGGCTGGTCTCGAAAAGAACCATTCGGTTTCGGCTTTGGCCCGTGCATACAATTTTCCTCGAACGTTTCAAGGTGTTAGAGATTCGAATCAGAGTCTTCTCTGATTACGGACACAATACATTAACATCGAAAATAGAGAAGCTGGTTCAAATTATAAAGCCGCTAAACGTTTTAGGCAAGGCATGCATTGCTAATAGCAATCAGCTGGTCATTCTCAGGATCAGCACCATTGTGAGGAGGGCCATCGAAAAAGGGCTGTCCATATATACTTAGTAGGTAACGCTCCGACGAGGACGTCATATTAATATACGTTTTAACCTTATTCCATTCAACTATAACACCTTTAATTACGTTTCAAGGGCAACAAGAAGATTGGACGTGTGCAGAAAAATAGACTTCACACATAACACCAACCATGTCTGTTGGTAACCCATGCAACTCAACACATTGCTATTAGCTGACCTGCTATAACCTGGACGTCGGGAGGAGCTGTGGGTGGCTTGTTCTGCACTGTAGTGCTCCGGACAGAGACTGTCCTCAGCAGGATCAGAACGTCTTCATACGGCACCGCCATCAGCACCAGGCACCAGCTGGCCATGCTCCGCCAACACTGCCCCGCCTGGCAGGTCAAACAATGCAGTCTACTCGGTCGCCTCAGAGAAAAGCAGCTGGATGGTGATCAGTTATGCTAGTGCGAGCTTGTAGCGTGTCTCATCAAAATTGACAATCCCGACGTCAACAAGTACTCTTCTCTCTAAGATACGCATTGGCCAACTTGCTGCAGCAGGTATAGTAGTCTGTTCACTGTTTGATATTCCCGTCCACTCCCCTAGTGTCCGATCTCCCCGCGGCTGTGCGCTGTGGTCACGTGGTTGGACTTCACTGCTCTGATCCGGCACACCCGTCCCCCGTCAGCACCGGGACGCGTCTGACGGCGCTGCTGGCCGGCGGCCCCTGACAGTCACTGGAGCCGATACCGTCCAACAACGCCACCACCGCACCGGGGGCGGGGCTTACACTCTGGATTGGAGCCGGGGATTGGCAGCATTTTGTGATGTAAGAACCGATCATGCGCGGACAATAGGCAGACTTTTGGTCCAGTAATGTAGGAGATATTTGCATGAACTTTCTGATGTATTTCGGGTACTACTTAATTCCTTTCACACCGCCTGTTTTTAAATCTCACGTAGTGAAAGGCATGATCAATACCTTTTCATTTGTATCTTGACCTATGGCAGAGCTCAAATTTGATCATATGGGTATTTTCGGGATACTTTGTAAGCACTCTTCCGAAGAGTGCCAATTGGTGTAACATAGCTGTCGAACTGAATTGTAATTTATCTGATTCGACAACGTCAATTTTGTCATGATAAACCAAATTGTTGTGCCAAATATGTCCTACAATCATTTGTGTTATCGGTTCCGATTTCTAACGTTGACAGGTTGTTCGTCAGGCGGATAGCGTGTTCCGCATTACATAAGTGTCGTGCGGTACAGTATACCATTACAGGAAGGAATAGCCTTGTGTGCAGCAATGCAGTCACCCAACCATTAAACGCGGACATGTAGCTGCAACGTAAAGTAAGAAGTGCTACTGTTAGAAACGAGATGCATCCTACCAAGTACCAACCATTGGAGCACAAAGTTTTAGGAATTCCAGTTACTTGTGAGGAGCCTTTGCACGCTATTCACAAATCACAAATCGATGTTGGACGTGTGCATTGTGCAGCGGTCGCATTGCTGGTTGGGTGACTTCACTGCTGCACACAATGCAATGCCCTGGCGTGGTATACTGTACCGCCTAACATGCGTGTGACGCGGAACACTCTACCTGTCTGACGGAGGAGAAAAGGATATTACCGTCAAAAGCGAGGGAGGCGGACGTATCCTCAAAACGTTTTGGGATTTTAACATAACGCTTATTGATATTGCACGGAAAGAATCGCCCTCATAATCCTGTTGTCTCCAACCCATTAGAGATGGCTCTGCCTCTGAATAGATATTCGTGAAAATAATTGTGCAATCCCACTTTTCAGCAAGATAAGAATTTCGTATGTTATATTTATTGATAAAGGTTATAGAGGAGTTGATACATCAACTCCTTTTGGAATGCTAGCATATTGCAATACCACGACCCCGATGGAAAAGTTGGTGTTATTTATCCTCTTATCTTTATAAACTTCATTGGTGAATATACAAGAACCTTTTCTTAAAATACTTGTGTTCTAAGAAAATAACTTGGCACCTTTAAATTTTAAAAAACTGACCTGAAAACTTGCAAAAATGTTAAAATATTTACACGCTATTTTTGAGTGACAACTATGTTTCCTGGTCAGTCCCATTGTTTTATGCCTCTCTATGTACGATATGGAATTAATGCACTTCTGCTAGGGATGTAATATGGTAGTCATGTCGCACACTTTTCACTCTCGAGACATTAGCCAGCAGTGAGACACACACTCACGCAACACAATCATTGCTGTTTTTTCGGCACAGTGTGTAGCAGCATCGCTCACCCGAGGCGACTTCGTCAAGGTGAGCGGTATTACCTCAGACGTTTCCATGACACTAATACAGTGATGCAGTGGAATATAATGCCATTTCCGTCACAAAATGTGTGTGATTTTGTAATACGTGTTTTGGTTACCTACACCAAACTGAGGTATTTTTGCCTTTCAACCAGAAAAATGTTAACATATTTACTTGAGCTGCCACTTACTTGATACATAGGCGTATTGAGGGTCGTCGGAAGGGGCCACGAGTCGTATGTAAATAATTATTAGTAAGAAGATGGATAACCTTATGCTCATGTTATGGAAAAAGAAAAGAAAAGGTATTCAAAATATATTTTCGTCTTTGAGCCTTCTTCAGTGGATTGACTGCCACTGAACTAAGCAGTCAGTCGACAGTCGTGTACGTCAGTGTGAAGTCAGTCACGCAGTCAGTCAATTAGTGAACTTAACAGTCAGTGCCAGTCAAAGAACAGTCAGTACCTACCTACCTACACTGGAGAAGGCTCAAAGCCGAAAATTATTTTTCATAGCATGACCATAAGGTTATCCATCTGCTTACTAATAATTATAATAATGCTCAGGTTAACGTTTTATAAAATTAAAACGTTCAAGGGTATGCAATGTAGGGTATGTATGTGTAGCGGGTGCATGTAAAGAAGTTTTAAATCCCGACATTTTTTAGAACAGTGTGTCAGAAAAAAATCGTCATTCCTCAATTTGTCCCACACTACCGGCATCCCAGCTCATACCAGCCCTGCATGGTGAACAAAATGCCTGTTTTATTGTTCTGTCTTATTTTCACTTAAAATAATAATGGTGATGCATAAAATATTAATGCGGATGCAATACCAACCGAGCACCTCTTTCATCAGTCGCATCATATTGTTGAATGTGTGTTAAGTAATGCTAAGAACGGATTAAGGGTCGGTGGCTTATTGCAGTGCCTCTCACCTGGCAGTGATATGCGAGGTGAAGTGTAAATGCCTGTTGTGGTGTTTGGTTTAGGACCGACAGAGCTGCACGGCGGACCGCCACCCAGGTCAGGTGGTCGATGTCGGGGTCTTCGGAAGGGTGCGGGTCGCCTCATGGGTCTGACGTAGTATCTGAGTCACCACGGTAGTTTGTGCTCTAATCGTGGAATAAATGTTTTGTTACGTGTATAGGTTATTACCTACGTGTAATATTAATCCACCTCAATATTGCCACATAGTGCTTACCCAAGTCATTTAATCGATCTCCTAGCCTTACGTATACGTAAGGCCTGTGAGAGTTACAACCAGGGCTAAAACAATAGTTTCGTGGTTGTGGAAATTAAGACCGGGATTGGTGGTCCTGCGATATTTAAATTCATTGTGCAAAATGTGTGCAACTGGTGCCATTATACGCCCTAGTGCACTATCAATTCTGCCGGACTTTTTCTTTCGACTTTAATGTTGAGCAGTACCCGAAAGCAGAAAATGTCAATAGGTATTAGATACATTGATCGGAAAATTTGACGTGAAAATCCAAATATACCTTTCGATTGCCGCATTGAGCGTCTCCCTGCCATCATTGATTCGGAAGATAAACACTAACCAGCTGATGGACATTGGACAAATATTGCGCCCCCGTGAATGGCGATATGCTGAGACCCCAGTCAAAAGCGAGTTATGTCCGTAGCTGATTTTACGCTGTTCATATGCCCCTGTGCCTTCTCACATTATCGTCACAACTTCAGCGTGATTCGTCACTGCACAAGTTTGGATAACGCGGGATTCAACGCGTCGCACAGCACTGACTGTACTTCACCAGCGCTACTCGCTCGCAGCGCACTAAACGACTGAGGGAGTCAATATGTTTAAAATAGTTGAAATGGGAATGTCGGGCCGACCCGGGCGGGGGTGACGCCAGACGAACCACCAGCTGTTTCCGCTGGCCGCCGGGGACAGGGAGGGGACGAGAAGGAATGCCGCTTGGATGGCCAATGGCCAATGGTGGTACGTGGGACCAGAGACTGGTCATAATAATGAAAGAACTTGGCACTGGAAGGGACGCACTTGCTGAGACCAGTAACTATGCCAGAAAAAGCATACTAAATATACCAGATTCAGCAGGCATTAGGACAACCACGACAACCAAAGGTATGCGCGGTATGTCATTGGTCCCGTGTATAAGGGTTGCCGGGTGTGGTCGTCCGGACCGTCCGGACGACAGCCGTGGTTGTCTCGCCGATACAGTATATAGTATTTAGTGTATAGAATACCCAGAGTATGGTTTGTTGCTGCGTGAGTGATTTGGAATGTAGACCCGCGCAGCTGCTAACATGAAGGCGTGTTTCAGAACGAAGGCATGCGGGAAGCAGAGATCGAGAGAAAACAAACAACATATACCTAGCACATAAAGGTATAGCTTGGTTAGGATAGGTGGGTTGGGCTAGGGTAGACATTTAATCATTTTTGACTCGGTAACCTCGGCAGGACATGTGAATGTGGTCGCCGACATTCTGTCCTTGGTTGCCAGTGAGGACGACAGCACGACAAGATTGTTTAGCCCTGTTATAACTTACTTTGTTCCATAGGTCAGTTATAATACTACTTTTGTCTAAGAAGATATCGTTCCGAGCAGAAGCAAGCATAATTATTCATTATGTCTGGTGTTGTAGAAACATTTGTTTCGTAAATTTTGAAAAGACGATTACGGTTCCCAAGTATTACTTGCCATGTCCTATGTAATGTTAATTGCATTTGATTGGCCCAAACATTGATATTTATATTCTTGGCCTTACTTATGTGTGACCTTTTGAGAGCAACATAACGCAAGGCGTTCCTTACCTTTTTCTGCATTTGGTGCGCATGCAATCGCCGTCAATCATAGCGAAGGTAATCCAAATATATGCCAAATACCACTGGTCAGATGTCTGATGTGGAATCTCTCTCAGATCAATTCGTCCCCAGTCGCCTCCTCCTACTCACGCCATAACGCATGCTCGGCTCCGTCTGATCAAAGACAACGCCGCACACACGGCTAATTTCATGCCGTCCTCCTTCCACTATCCAGCCTCTCAAACCTTCTCGCAAACAAACAGAACGCTTTCCTGGCTCTTGACTCTCAAAGCGACTTATTGGGAATCCGGCTAATTGAAGCTGCTTCAAACGCTGTCTCTGCGCCGTGGGCCCCAGGGGCGCCATTGTGTGGTGGAGGGCCGCCGCCGCTGAATGCCATCAAAAGGCCGGCCTTTTGTGCCACCGGCAGCGTCCCCGTGCCATCCTCGGGGGGTGACCGGCCTTCTGAGGCTACTGATGTGCGTCTAATTAGGGCACACAGACGACCGGCTGATTGGGATCGGAATATGTTGTTCTGCATTAAACTGGCTGATATGTTTAGTGGAATGATATGCATGGTGGTGTAATTACATCGTGAAGGGTTCTCGTTTTTCTGGGTTCCTTTTGGACGCCATGCTGTTACGTAAACTCATTTTTGCAAATTATCAGGTCTGATATACATTTTGTAATGCGTTCGTTTTTTTCGCAATTTACTGAGGGTCTTTTTCAAGTTCAGAATAACCAAATCATCCATAACAGTTCACTCATTTAACCCGCGCCCCGGTGGGCCTCCGAGACAACTTCGCCATGGTGAGGGGGGGGTCGAAATGACCCCCGTCTTACTCGAAAACTGAAGGGGCTTTAAAGACGCAGAAAAAGCATTCGAAAGCTCTCGACATGGACATTCGAAGCTACTTTGGGTATTTTTGGCTCAAGTCAATATTGAGGTCACCAGAGGTCATCAAAGGTCGAATTTTCCAGTTTTAGAATTTCGCTTCGAACAACCCCAAGTATCTCGCGAACTATGATAGCTAGGAACAAACGGAAAAATACAATCGAAAGCTCTTGCAAAAATTCAATCGACATCGGTGTCCTCAAATTTTAGGCTCAGGTCAAAAGATTAGGCTCCAGAGGTCATCAAAGGTGAAACATGTCATTTTTGGTAAAAACTGTTTTTTTTTGCAAATAACGTTTTACCTAATAAAGATATAGATAGAGAAATGATTTTAACACCATCGTGTTTGTCTCGTCGAGGCGCTTTGAAACATATGAGTGGTCACCTGGTAAGGTCAACTTCAAAATTTGACCTCAGGTCAAGGTCATTTGGGGACCCAGGTAGGTCATGCTACATATGGGGTGACGTGGCCGACGAAACAAACACAGTGGTGTCATCCGTTCTTCTTTATCTGTATTCTATCAAGACTCATTAGCAAAACATTGCTGATGACCTCAGATGACCTCAGATGGCCTTGCAGAGATCACTGGGCAACAATTGCACCTGGGTCATCAAGAATGAGCAAAATAACATGATTCTGAAAGAATTGGCCTGATCCAATGTATATTCTCTAAATAGCAAGTACCTATTTGTATATTTTCCTGTTCACTTATAATGGGGAGGTCAGGAAATTGACCTGACCTTAGGTCACCGATATAAAAATATGAGATACACCAATTGTAGGTACTTATGACTTTATAAAATCCTGCAAGTTTCAAATCTCTCGGACAAAGACTGTGGCTTTGGCACGATCACAAACATTTTGAAAGGTTAGGTCACTTGACATGATCTGGTGACCTGACCTGAGATGACCCGAGGTAAAAAAAATGACAAAGTGTGGGTAATTGATGCCCAAACAGCTGTAAAAAATTGGCGGCGCTGCTCGCCGCCGTTTTTCTGCTATTCCGGAAAAAAACGTCAGGGGAGGGGGTCAAAATGACCCCCCCCCACCACCACCAGGGCGAGGGTTAAAGTAAACCACCCCTTTTCAAGTACATGTATGATCCACATCCAGATGATCGTACATAAATTAGGTAGACGACATCATTATTATCCAGTGAAGGCCAAATCGTAATTCAGAAACAGAACCGAAAACGAGGTATGGGATGTCGCCACCTGTAGGTATCCTTTCAGCGCCGGTTTTGCGGAGGATATGCACCTATATCAGCTGTGCGCCGAGCTATCCAGCATTATTTGTTTGATCTTGCTCACCTTCGGGCCAAATTACAGAGCATGTTTTCTTAATCGGTATTTTTGGTTGATAAAATACGCTCTCTACACGCTGGTAAGCCAACGCGAGAGACGGAATATATACGATCTTACTTTGTACCGTTTTCCTGTTAATGAAAAACTCCACCAAGATGAGTCTGCAAACATTTGCTACCGAGACCATCATCAGTCAGGATTTTCGTGTCGAAAAGAGTGTATCATTAACGGCGGTTAAGTAAGTATGCTCAACGTTATTAAGGTAAATAGAGCGGCGTATGCATAATGCATATGATTATTAGGGATGGTGTTGATGAGTTTTCAAAGTAATTAGTATTCAATCCATGCTGGCAGACTTCAATCACGATATCAGCCGCGCGGAATGAATCACCTTGTTAAATAAACTTCAAAACTCGAACCTTCTAGGCAACATTGGCGTAAACAGTTGAGCAAACAGAACAGTTGAGCATATTTTCCGTTCTACTTATCTGGAACTGAATGTCCCGAAGCGCATCCTATTGTTTAATTGTGTAGGTTTTCTGTTCGGCGTCGCCCCACAAAATGAGCACCAATCACCCATGCTCTGCTCCACACACACACACAACCATGACGAGGCCAAAACACGAATCAGTGTCGAGCTCGTGGGGCCGGGCCGACTTTGACGCGGCCGACGTCGACAATTAAAATGGTCATTACAACATTTCGCAAGTCATTGGCGCGTGAGCCGCCGATTTCCATGTGAATAATTTCGGCGACTGCAGGAAAATTGATGGCGCCGCTACGCGTGGCTGTGAGATTGTGTGAAATCGTCATTGAGGAGCGACGCGCGGCCGACGCGCGGCCGCTGCCGGCGGGGGCCGACAGTCGGCGACAATACCGGCGCACCGCCCGACAGTCGGCGACAATGGCGGCGCACCACGCGCGTGGCGCGTCCGCTCAATTTAATCTACTTGAACGGGGCGGCGGTGCGCGCCGTCCGGGCTGGTAAGCTGATTTGGTCACCTGCTGCTGGCGTCAAAGGGTTGCCGAGAGCGAAAAACGAAAGGGGAGTAACGTGAAATGCGGAATTAAATTACCCGAAAACCGCGCCGACAGGGCCGCAAAGCGTGTCAAAAATGGCCGCTTTGATGTGAATAACGGCGGTGACGGAATATTAAACTGCATCGCATATCGAGATGTGATTCCGTGATTTGGAAGATAATGCCGAATCTGCAGCTGCTCACCGCAGTATTTGATTATTGTAAAAGGGTGAAATGATGTGTCGCTATTGCCTCATCACAAAGCTGGTATCAGGGGCATTCACATTTATAACACCAGTAAAATACGTCATGAAATGGTTAAACGACAAAAACGATTGATTTGGGTTCAGAGTGCCTTTTGCTCAATCGGATATATTTCACTGGCGCTACATTTAACATGGATTGTGCGGATCAGATGCACAATAACACAACGTAATTGATACAAATGTGTTTTTTAACGTTTCAGCAGAGATAATCTTGATTGTTGCGAAAAGCAGGACATGTGCATCTAGTCTGCCTACAGTAAGCTTCTCTCGTCTTCCAAGATGACTCACATTTTGAATTCCACTCATTTGACGGTCCCATTTGCGAGGATTTCAGTCTGTCTGCGTGTCTTCATATGCACCATTGTTACCCGGCTGCTGGCTGCTCGTCTGATTAACTATCCGTACCACAGGGGAGCGATGTCCGGACAGAATACCGCCTGCGGCCCGCCGCCGCCGCTCCGAACCATCAACAAAGGGCCCCGCCCAGCAGCTTCTCCAAACAATTTAGCCACGCACCGAATTGTCCGCCGCTGTCCCGTCTATGTGCTCTTTGCTTGTAATTAACTCTCGCGTTATTATCTATGCAAATGAACGAGGGCAAACGTTCAGCGCGGTCAAAAATCGTCGGGCCTCAGGCGGGGCGCGAGATGGAGCGGTAATGACGTACCTCCGCGGGCTGCTGCCTGGGCCGCCTCAGGCCCGGCAGTGCTGCCTGGGCCGCCTCAGGCCCGGCAGCAGTGAACTGTGCAGTTGATTGCAGGCAGCGCTCCGCAGGTGGCTGAATGCTGTTGGAGCGAAACTCCAGCAAAGCTGAACAAGTGCGGTAAAAGGGACACCCCAGTGTGATGCTTCTGTTTTGTGACAGAGTTGAGCCTCACTGGGCAACAAAGCTGTGCGTCGTACAATATTGCTGAGCAGAACTATTGCCGATTACCTACATTGCTTAAAAATCCACAGTTAGATATGATACTAGTGCTAACCCGTCCGCTCCGCTGGACGATCTATGCATACATACTACATTTTTTTAACGTGTTTTATCTGTCATACTACCGAGGTACCCACCCGTCAAGGGATCGTGGTTTGTGACTTTAAGACTTTTCAATT
>JARFNR010335793.1:0-11675 GCA_030323935.1 Semibalanus cariosus
GGAAAAATTTGAAACTTGTGAGCAAGCTTTTCATGTTGACCACTGTTTGGCTTCATTTAACCGCAACGAGTAAGTTACGATACCGAATCGTCATTTAACCCGAATTCCGCAAAACAATCAATCGACAGCGCCAAGGATGGTAGTTTTTCCTATGTATGCATTATCACTTAAACACACACTTGTAAGTAATCGTCATACCATCACTGAAACCTACGAGCGGAACAATTAAAAACACGAGAAACATTCAGTGACACTGAAAAATATCGCTATTATTGCGTCTGATGTTTCACACAAAGCATGCAGTGACCTAAAAGGGTGTCTGTTACAATACAACGCGTTACATTTATAACGTTTTAGTGATAAGATGAACACTGAACACTGATAGAAACGGAAGCAAAGCCTGGGCCATGAGGTGATCTCGACTCGCCAGCTAATAGCTGTATGTATCATAAATATGTCAAGGCATGAAAATGTGACGTCTACGCCTGCAGCAATGCAAATAGTTAATTTATCTTCAGATGGTGCCAGAACACAGTTCAAAAGATCTTCTCTCACTCATCAAAAATACTAAATAATTTTCAAACAAGAGAACGTAGATCACATAAAATTTTGAAATTCATCGAAAACCAGAAGTGCAGGAAAGTACGGCACATAAAATACGGTTTTGTAACGTGATTTTTAAGGGAATGTCAAAACTGAAAAGCAATGAAGCAAATTGGCGACAAGACAACTTTACGAACCTTATTGGTATTACTATCATCTTTAAACCCTGCATTTCAGGCAATTGTTATCCCAAAAAAGTAACGACCCTCGTGAAGCAAAAGAAGGAAAGAACAGTTTATTTAAATGTTTTAGTTAAATGTACTCAAGGGGTTTGCCAAAAGGACCTTATGATAAAAATACAACTGGCATTCTTATGCCAGGAGGTTTAAGAATATACAATTTTGATTAGCATGAAAGGAAGCTGGATTAATGAAGAAGGCTAGAATAGTAACGGCCCAAAAAATATATTTTAAATAGTAACTAGCAATGAGGTAAGATTGTGTTGCTGAAAGAAACCATTGTAGTTAAGTGCATACAAGCATCAAACAATTTTAAATTAAAAACGCTTTATCAAAGTAAGAATGTCTTAGATGGCTGATGCTTTGCAGGGTGTAATACCAACCAGGTATATGCTTGCATTACTTGGAAAGCTAGCGATTGGTGTAATATATCGGTGATCATGATTGGGGCTTAAGGGCGCCGCAGCTTGGCGTTATATGGCGCCCATGTGTAATGCTGTGATTGCGTAATGGCCTTAGTGACATACAAAATAATTTTTAAGGCAAACTCGAAATAAAAATATTTTGGGGAACTTGATTGACACGAACATTGACCACGTCAGTACCAAAGTAACACAATGATTGCAAGATGAATGTATACGTGCACCTCATATGTGCAAATTTTGTTCCTTACCGGAGGAAGCCAAAGAAGCCAAAATTACTTCGATTTTTTTGTTAATGATGCGTAATTCAAAACTGACTTGAGCAGATACAATATTTGGTTTCAGTCATGGCCCAGGTTTCATCAGCAGACACATCGACAAATAACATTAACAAGCTACCTGTTCAATCCTAGACAAGTATCATGGTGCAAGTTACACTCACCAGAGTCCTAATTTGGTTGGGATTTTCAGTCGCATTATTGTTCTGAAAAATTGTGAAACTGTTAAACCGTGAGCAAAAGAGCGCGCCACGCTAACATCAAGAACCCACCGATTGCACCACTGTCAAACCAAGCGGCCTACAAACACGAGCACACACAACGATCCAGACGTCGTTTGACAATGACGCAGTACGCTCGTTATACATGACAAGCAATCTTCTCTCTCGCATAGCCTCAGTCGGAGGTGGTCGTGGCACGGGGTACAACCAAGGCACCGGTATGAGCAAAGGGACACGGCCTCGTAACTTGCACCATGATACCTGCAAATACACTCTAGCTTACCAGCGATAACTCGCCGTGTTCCACATAGCTCCGGTACGTTTGAAGACCATCATCGTCGCCCCATCCACTCTGCACGGACCCAGGGTCTGCCTCAAGCTCGGGTGCCGGCGGACAGCCGAACGAGTAGATGTCATCTCGATCCTCCACAGCCATGGAAATCTTTGGGGGTGCTGGGGCGATCAATGAAGATGGCCCCAACAAGGATTTGGCCTTGCCTTTCAAGGAAGCCAGCAAACCAAGGGAGGTCTTTTGTGAACCGTGACTTTGGTCGCCAGAAGCGGTTGATGTAGAGGGATTTTTAGGAGTCCTAATACTATAGTTTTCATGAGCCCTTTGCACGTCACCACTGAGATAATCAGCCAAGGAAAACGGGGAAGGAGATGCGTCACCAGCTTCAACAGCATAAGGCACTTCGGCAGGGACAGTATCAGTGTACTTTGAGGCCACCACTGCGTCAGCCCTCCAACTTTTGCTGATTGACTGATCACTACTACCAATAACCTCCTTCATTGCAACTGTTGCTTCCTGTGGGGAGATGTCTTTTGCAGTGGTTGATCTTTCCACTTCCTCTCCACGGACGTGATCGGTACACGTGAGAGGCGCTTTGACGAGGGTTCGACTTCTACTCAAGAGTTTTGCCTTTTCCTTCAGTGCGCGGAGACTAAGCGGTGGCTTCGGAGGTTCCTGCTTGCTCGGTGGGTCTGGCTCTTTTTGTTCTTTTTCCACCTGACAGCTGGGTTTGTGTTGCTGGTCGTCCTTGCGGGACCTTTTGGGAGGTTTGATGTTTTTCAGATCGCATAGCAATACCGGTGAATTGCTGGGGGAATAAGGGGCATCTTCATCGCCACCTTCGTCACTCTCATCCCAGCCGGGATCGTCTAATGGCGTATTCGGTGCGTCACAAGAAGCATCTTGATCTTCATGGTCGCTGCCAGCTTCCGGTTGCGACCTGTCGGGTGTCGTCTTGTGAGGAGTTGGTTCCCGAGATAACCGCTCTGGAACCACGGCTTCTTCCAAACGCTCGTCTTCTGGTGATTTCTGCCGTTCCTCTACGGCTCCGCCTGACTGGCTCTCGACAGCTTCCTGTGTTGGCGTTACTGGCTCCCGACTACTCGTGGTTTTCTCTTGAGACTCACGATCTGGCCGGCTCCCTTCGCTTGACGGAGCTCTCCTCTCGGTTATGAGGTCAGCATTGGCCACTTGTGCACTGCTCGCATCCGTTTCAGCTGGAGACCACGAGGACTGATGATCGTCACACGCTGACGGAGCCCTCTCTACATCAGAACATCGCGATACAGATCGCACTGTAGAGGCTTCCGAGGGGGCAGGCAAGGGCGGCGTTTTGGGACCGACACGACCCTGAGGCAGAGGTGACACCGTCTCGGGGAACGTTGTCAAACTGCTACCGTCACCAGCACCAGCGACGGGCGCGACGGGCGCGACGGGCGAGGCGGGCTCCCACCTCGTTTTGCGAGGTCTTGCCCTTGCCATAGGAGTCGGTTCCTCCCGCGAGTGGACCGTTCCGGGATGGTCCTGATCTGCGCTGGGTACAATTGCTTCCATAGTACATACAGCCGCTGTGGAGACGTTGGGACCCTGTTCGTGCGAGGCAACACTAGACGCCGCCGTACTAGTCTCGCTCGTAACCCAGCCACTTGCTCGATACAGACTGGGTTTCACCTCTGGGGCAGGAGGCCTCCACTTAGTCGACGAGGTGCTCTGTACAAGTGGCGGCATAACTTTGGGCTGGGCTTTCTTCGTCTCCGGCTTTGTGGGCCGTTTGACTTTACTCTGGGGAACTTTCTTCTCCGTGAGCAGAGTGTCAAGAACTGATGCGCCCTGAGCCACCGCCGATGACTCGCGCAACCTTTGCTCAATGTTTTGCAACTTTTGTCGCTTACGCCTGTCCTTCTCCTCGGAAGTCTCGTATGAGCGTGCATGGTGAGTATTGTCAAATCTTGGATGTTTACTCGGTAGTCGGGGAGGGGGTGCTTTGGTCAACAACGCGCTTGCAAACGCATCGTCCCGAGTGTGCTGAGACGTCTTTCCCTCTGATTTTTTCGGTATCCTGCAAAAAATAAACGAGCAATTATCGTTTATGTCTTAATATTTAATTCACGATAATTCTCGATTTTAGTGGCAGCAATATTAGTATGACAGTAAGCTAAACGGTCTACAAGGTACTTCCTTTCTCGCACTAAATAACAAATAACAAAACCGAACAAGAATTTAAGGAATTTCAAATTATAATTTAAATCACATAATGATTATGATGAACATGAATATTGGGTTGAATCGGAACTAGATACTTTTTTCAGTCACCTTTGAAATATGCATTCATTTTCCAAACAAGGTTTTGAAATTATATAAATTTTAACCTGACATACAAAACAAATTTGCTTGGCTGCTAAGACCGCCGCCAACGATGTATATTCCTAAAGCCACGTGTTTCCAAAATGCTGTATGGCATCAGGTTGAGTCAGGTGTGATAGGCAGGCGACTATAACTAACTTAACGAGTAACAGATTAACCTGAAATGATCAGATCAAGTGCCTCGGTTCACAAGATTATTCGGTTATGACAACAAAAACTCGCGAAACAAGGAAATTACAACACGCACATATTGTACTGTGTATAATAATGTGCTGTGCTGTGAACTTGTATGCTGTAATTATATGGAAAAAGTTCACAGGATATAATCATACCTTAAGTGGTATAATTTGGCTTCTTTAGTCCAGGAATAATATCAACATCAGAATGAAGTATTTGGTTTAATTATATTATTATTATTTTTGTTTTAAGGTGCCTCGGCTGCTAGGTTAATCTGCTGGTTAAAGAAAAACATAAACAACAATGATTCATGACGCACCTACAAAGAAAAAACGATCAAATGAGCTGATGATATTCCAATGGAACATCTTAACGGTTTCGAACAAACGAAAAGACGATTAAAACTTTGTCCTTCCATCACTATTGTTATTCTCGGTCACGCACCTTCCACTAACTTTCGAGAGGCTCAAGTTGCCAAAATTTCCGGCCGTAATGCTAAACCGGCCCCGAAGACGACAGCTCAGGATTTTTTCCTTGTGGAAAAAACACAATTCTAAATAATAGTGTTGTTTCGCATAGGTTTCAAAAATCCTTCGGTTACCCCATGACATTGATTGAAGAACCACCAACGTCAAACCAGGATGTAGCGACATCGTTTCTTAGAACTCGAGCCTTACGAATAAGGCTACTTTTCATTCAGAATGGCACAAAATTGTATCCGATTCAACCCAATATCAAGTCAAATGTCAGGAATGGGGACACGTACCTTTGATCCTTAGTTGTCTTCTTGGTAGTCATGGTCCCACTTGTATTGTCGCTCTTCTCGCCTGATGAGTGGGCGGGTTTCTTCACATCCGATACCAATTTGGTACTTTTTGCTGCAGTTGGATCTTTTCTCTCATCTCCGACGCGGTGACTTGCGTCCTTTGTCGACGGGGCTTCATGATGATGGTTTGCTGGCCGTGTTACACCACTAGCCGATTCATCCGGGCCGAGTGGATGTTTCGTCTTTTCAGCGATCTCCCCCGTCTTCAGATATCTCTTGGCTTTTTTGTACAGTCTACGGTGACTTTTGGACAGCTTCACATCCCGCAACCGCACCACACAGCGTCGAACACGGAACTTTCGGCGTATCTTCTTGTCCGCTTTGGATTCCTTGTAGCACCCATATGTCCTCGTCACCTCTCGTCTTTCCCGCTTCACAGTGTCATGGGAAACATCTTTTGCTGGCACAATTTCAGTTGAGGACGACCCTGTCACGTTTTCGGAAGGCTTTTCGTGTCGTTCGGAGGGTTGGGCGAACGTAGAGTTTTCATGTGCCTTGCCTGCCACCCCGTCGTCGTGAGGAGCCTCCTCTGCTAACAATGGAGCGATTTCCTCCGTAAGAGAGCTGGCGATGGATGGTAGAGCATCCTCGCGAACCACGAAAATGCTGTACGTTTTCTTCGGGACATCCTTTCCATCTGAAAGCTCAACCTTCTGTGCAATTGAATCTGTCTTGGACTCAAAACTGACTGTAACATTGACCTGTTCTGAGGCAGGAGGATCATCTGACTTTCGAGGTGTGGATGACGGGCAGGACACGGATGAATCGCCATCCACTACAGAGGATGGGAGACAGCCTTGCTTAGCAGTGGTGTTAGACGAGGTAGGAGGCATAACTGATGTTTCATCACATATGGTGTCCTTAGGCGCATCTGGCACGGAAGCGGTGTCTGGTGAACTGACTTCCTTCCTTGACGCACTATCATCGGAGTTGTGTTGTGGTGTAACACACGGACTGGGAGGAGCAGATTCCCGGGTTGGACTGCCACCATCGACTGAACCATCCAATGCATCAGGAGGACCGGATTCCCGGGTTGCACTGCCACCATCGACTGAACCGTCCAATGCTTCAGGAGGACCGGATTCCCGCAATGGACTGCCACCATCGACTGAACCGTCCAATGCATCAATGAGCCCAGATGCATCGAATCCGTCATCTCCATCGTCGGACGCGATCTCGGCAAAGTCCTTCTCTGTACTCTCCCACACAGTTCTTGCGTCGCTCTTCTGTGCGACAGAGCTGTCCGTAGACTCCAAAAAGTCTAGCTCCTGGGCAACAGCATCAGCATCCAAGCTCTCTATATTTTGCCTTATACTTAACGATTTCAAAATTTCCGTCGAATGAGGGCTCTTCATCGGCGACGGAAGCACAACCTTTGGAGAGTTGTTCTCATCTTTGTCACTATCAGGCTTGGCCTCGGACAGTTCCGGTGCTGGTTCATCAGCTTCCCTGGAGACTTCCCGCAGTGAGACGCTTTCACTTTTGCTTGGAGTTCGGCGCGCTTTCTTCGCAGGGCCACGACGATGAGTCCGACTACGGCGGTTCTTGTTGGAAGCTGTATGTTCCATCTGTGGATGTGAACTAGTGTCCTCGTTTGTTGCACTGGGCTGAGCATGTGTTGATGTTTCCCTCACTTGTTTCTGATATGACCGTATTTCAGCGTCAGTGAGTCGCTTTAAACACAATCTCGGTAACATTCCAGGTGGCAGGCATGAAGATGTTACATCGTGATGCTCTTGCTCAGATGAATCTCTACCTGGTTGTTTACCTTTCCGTTGGCTGACTGGCGGACTTCTCGAGGCCTCGAAGGTAGGGGCAGGAACGATATCTCCCTTCACAACTTCGTCCATGACTTCATCCAAATGGTCCAACCAATCGGGGTTGCATTCTTCAATGGATAGCATCGCTACCTTATCCTGTATCTTTTTAGAGATCTGGTATCTGTCAGATCCAGGTTTCCCAAACTCTAGGGTTTTGGGGAAGCCCATAAAGGACTCCTCACTTCCGGACCTTTCCTCTCTGTCGTGATTATGAAGTCTGTCCTCGATGTCCTGCAATCTTTGCTTTTTCTTGTTGGCTTTGCTTCTCTTCTTGTGTTCACGTTCCTCGGATAGTGGACTTGAGCGACCAGAATTTCGCCTGGAGCTTCGATCGCACAAGGTCTCCTGATCACGACGTTCTTCTTTGCTCAGACTTCCCGGCGTTGAAGAAGTCCTCAGCTGATCAGACGGGCCAAGCCTCTTAACCTTGATAGATACATTTTGAAGAACTATTGGACTACCATCAATCAAGAATTTGCCTTCAACGGCCTTGACTGCCGGAAGAGAACCAGATTCACGGTCGCATTGAGACGATGTAGCAAAGCCAGAATGTTGTTTTTCTGAAGTTTCACTTTCGCGTGAGGATGCGTCACCAGGGAGCGGATCGCCAGGTCTATCCCCACTGTCCAGGACTGACTTGCCGGTGGTAGGTAGGGCTTCATTCCGAGTCGGGCCTTCTGATTTACGTCCACACTCCTCGGCATGTTTGTAATTTTCCTCGGCAGTAGTTTTCTCTTCCAGAGCCACGTCGTTGAGGAGTTTGGCCTCATTAGGTGTCGATCCCCCCTTGGTTTCATTCTGGGGATCATCTTCCACCCGCATTCGCTCATTGCCGTCACCGACAGAGGGCGGCTCTGCGGATGCCAGTGGAGATGGCTTGGTTTCATCTTCTTCCATCCGATCCATGGCATCGCAAGTCGATTCATTTAGTGTTGTTTTATGTGCGGCTGTGTCATCATCGGATTTTTTATTTTTGTGATTTAGAACAGCCGACGTATCACAACCAGCATGAGTTTTCAAGCCGAGCTTAAACATTTGCAAGTCATGAATTTCAGGACCGTGAAAATAGTCTTCCGTGACTGTCGCTTCAGATTGCGATGGGCTCGAGGAGGCATTGGCGGAACGCTCCTGTCTTGATTTACCAGGCGACGCACTTGTCACGCTCGTAGATTTCGTGGCAACGTGAGAGCCATCCACGTTCGTGTCCGTAACAGTAGTCATTTTCCCCTCCCCCTTACTCGGTGACGAGTCTTTTTCTAAACCTACTGCAAATGTACCTGAGGAAAGCACTGGATCGGTGCCGGATAGGGAGCAGGTTGTTACTTCGGGGTCTTTACCCAAAGTGCCCTGAGTACCCGCGCCACTCCCTCTACCCGCCGACTGAGGCTTTGACATGGAATCATCACTGCTGCTATCACAGTTCGCTTGACGTTCTACATTGCTGACAGTTGGCAAATCAAGAACCGCGTCGCATTTTTCAGACGAAATTTCTTCCACCACTGCAGTTTCTCTGGATACCTCCATGACGTGTGTCGATGCTCCTCGCGGGCGCTCCTTGGTTCCTGCAAAAAGATACAATATCATAGTAAAAGGAATATAAAATGACGTATAGGAAAGCTTACGGGTAAGATAGAGGGTATATGCTTTTGGTAGAACGTAGTATCCACGTTGAAAGGTCAAAATAGTAAATAAAGAGGATACCTGGACATTTTATTGCAACATGCTATGAAACAAGGGTGGTGTGGATTATATATCACCGAATGTAATGGGCATTACAGGAACGTGGCACTCAAATACTTACCAAATTACTGACAAGATCAGCCGAGTTCAAAGGAACACACCCAGTGGATATTGGTATTATAGTAAGTATTTTTCCGCATTTAGCTTAGACATATTGTTCATTTCAATCATGATCCACTCAGAAACATGTGAATTGCCCTTCCTGCTCGGCATGCCGTTAGTATGCCGATTGCCTTATAACAAAACTGGAAACTAGCCAAACTCAACAGTGTAGAAAAAACCCGAACTACTCATCACCTACAAACTTGATGGTCACATTTTTCAAGACTGTCCTTAGTTGCATTGTTACGCTTTGTGTGCAAGTCTTTTGTTACATTACAGTAATACAGTATTTATCAGTGGCCCGCGTCTATCGCATTAAAATGAAATGAATGGTACTTCGCTCACGTTTTGAATGTATCCAACAAACGGAACTTAACGGAGAAATTAAAATTGATAACAGCAAAATATAAATAATTGCATGACCTGAAAGCAAAAGTACAAACTAATAGATCCCTCTCGAAAAAAATAATTTATCCCCTCCATTGCGTATGTTAAGCCACACAAAAAAAATGTACCACAGCCTTTACGTCCCCAGCAGAAAATGCCACCCAGAAGAGGAGATAACAATGTAATGGAGCATACAAGAATGTATCAGTGAATTATGATTCTCCCCAACACAAACCATCACCGTTTTGGAAGAGTTGGTATAGAATTTCCCTGCAAGTGCAGATTCTTGTCATTTTTGTTGCTAATGCAAATGTAACAATGATATGAAGAACAGTCTTGAAAAATTATGAGAGCTCACTCCCAACATACTTAAACATAAATGAAGTAAAAAGATAAAAATAAAAATATAAAGATGCTTCTATCCCTGATGTCGTACAGCTTGTCTATCAAGCAACCTCTTCATCTTGAAAGATAAAGAAACAATGCGGCAACTACGAAGTTTGCGAAATCGCTGCCAACTGTAAATAGCCAGTGGATCATTAACATTGCACTGGTCAAGGTATCTTAAATATAAAAATAGACTATCACTTTGCATTAAAATAAAGAGCTTCAAGCTCTTTGCAAGAAGCTAAAAAACAACCACAGCTGGGTGCTCAGTACAGCCAGTTGCACTATTTAAAAAAACGGAGATGCTAAAATATAATGCATATATTAAATGTAACCTAGCTAGTTACCATTGTCCCAAAAGATCGCAATCTAGGCGGAAAATACTGAATGAAATCCATCACACATCTGGTATATTGCGAACATATTGTTGAAATCTCACTTACACTTGCATCATTTAAATTGTTTTCGGATACGAAATACCGAGTTTTTATGTAAAATTGTACACAAACGTCTCAAACGTGTTCCGTTCTCACACACATAAGTATAACGAAGACTGAAACACTGTTAGTGTATCGCTTGCCATGGCAATACGTCCCGGAAACATTGTTGAATAAACGTAACGCGGAAAACCGTTGACAATTTTTCAAATATTGCGTTCATTCCTTGTGGACAGGAAATATTTACCAATCCCTCCGGTGCGGCAATGGAGACGCCCAGATTATACAAAAATAATTATCTGCTACACCATACCTATCATAAATGTAAATGCATTCGACAATCTGAGGTCCCAGTGTTACCTAACTATTCGAAACCTTATTCTCTCTATTTAAATATATGAACTGCAAACTTTGCTACACTAGATGCATGTGGAGAATAAATTGAATTGAAAAGCAGTCGCCTAGGTTATGAAAGGAAACAAAAGATAAGCAGCATGGAAACATGTAAGAACTATGTCAAATGCTGCAAACTGCAACAAGTGACTGATAAGCATGAAACCATGTGTTGATAATTATGGATATCCGGACCAAAACAGGGTCAACTTTTGGCATTATTGCAAGAAATTACATTAAAATGCATAAAAACAACACACATTTAAAAAAATAGATTCTACATTATTTTAAAATAATTAACTCTACCACAGACAAACTTTCAAAAATGAGGTATGGGGACTTCTTATGCTGAAGATAATGTTCCTTTTGGCCATTATGCAAATTCTCACATGACTAAAAGTGTGCAAATATGTTGGCAATGTTTGTTGATGTTAAATGCAAAAGCTCACCATACAATGCCAGAAAACTTGCTAGTTGGATATTATTACCGTGTTCTTTGTTTCCAAACAAACAAGCATTGAGTCACGCTCACCAACATAGTAGGGAGTTGGGTTAAGAATGACATCAAATGGACCACCAGCTTTGACTTAACAAGCACCCTGGAAGCCTCTGAGAATACCGACCACTGGGAAGGGGTGATTCTTTTCAACCCCTAGGATCTAAGCTTGCATGAGATTTAAAATGCCAGGTTAGGTGGTTTCAGTGGTGATTTGCCTTATTTGCAAAGTTAATCATCCAATGTCAATATCTTCAAATAAAATGTCATAAAAGGCAGGCCGGTTAGCCCAGTGGATATTCCCTTGATTGCAGTGCGGGAAGTCCCTGGTTCGAATCCCGCGGTGACCGCTTCGGGGATGGACGCCCAATTAATACATAGCGGCACATACGTATATCACCAATACTCTCTGCAATTGGTTACATGACCTATTAGCCAGTGGCATGAACAAAACTGAAAAATATCGCACCAGGCGTCGCTCTCGCTCTCGCTCTCGCTCTCGCTCTCGCTCTCGCTCTCGCTCTCGCTCTCGCTCTCGCTCTCGCTCTCGC
>JARFNR010335904.1:1219-11668 GCA_030323935.1 Semibalanus cariosus
TATCGTTGTCCTACCGCTGACCTGACGGTGACCTGCATCTGACCTATGTCTGTATGTCTGTGTGTGCTCAGCAGGGTGCTTGTCTGTGTGTGCTTGTCTGACCTCTGACCTCTGACCTCTGTTTCTGTCTGTCTGGCAGGGTGATTGACCTGGTCCTGAGCCAGGCCTTGGCGCTGTACGCCCTCGCCCTGCTGTTGTGGCTGCCCCTGCTGGAGCAGAGTTTCCTGCCGGCCTCAGCTCGCGTCTCACGCTACATGGTGCCGGCCATCTGCGTCGGCATCGGCCGGCACGTCTTCTTCTGGTGAGCACTGAGTGAGCGCTGAGTGAGCACTGAGTGAGCACTGAGCTCTTCTGGTGAGCACTGAGCAGACGTCAGCAGCTGAGATGCAGGCAGCGATGGTGCGGTGATAAGGCATTTGGGTTTAAATCCATGCACAGCACATGTCTGGTGGGGATGTTTCGCTGGGTTCATTGAAATGTTACAGCGGTGACGGAGGGGGGGGGGGGAGGGAGTGGCAGAGTAATATGCCAGCGGCTCCCTGCGGTATCACAGTTGTGTTAATATTGCATCACGCTGGTATCGCTCGGGTATCGCGGTGATGTCCCGGTGGCTTATGGCGGTAACGATAAAACGTTTTAGCGCGGAGAAGGCTGGCTAGATCGGCGAGTGAATCTTAATGAAAGTACCGCTAACGCATTACATGAGCCACCTGCCTTATCGTATGGGCACTAATTACTCGGCGAGAGATTGTGACGGGCAGAACTCACTATAAAAGGACTTCTTTGAACGCGCTGGTGACGCGCCGACCGCGGCGGCGGCCTCTTCAAAGACCTGGGAAAATTAAACTTCGTTTGAAGGCTCTCTCCGCATCCGGCGGGGTGGTAAAAATTATACAGCTTAAACTGGATTTCTAGTCCAGCTAAGAAGTGGAAGGACTGCTCACGATTTGTGGTGGAAAAACTACCCGAAGAGTGATAGCGCACTTGTGCGAGTACCGTACTATATGAGGTTATTGCCTACTTGTTTGTTGGGAAGAAGCGACAATTTAATTTACAATCGATAAAAGAGTTAACTAAGTCATGCGATGTATTGCAGTTTCACCAATTGTTTTTTCCTGTGCAGGTAAAGATTTTACCTATTGGTGTATTGTTTACTATGAATACCGATCATATCGAAAATAATATACCAAAGGAAAAGCTAACTTTTGCTTGAATCGTTTCCGTCAGATTTAATTTCCTTTGCCTGTGTCCGTTCCCTTTCAAATGGAAATTCACGGCGGAAGTGTGTGGCTGACATCTTGGTCGCTTCTCGTCAGATGCGGCATGAATTCGAATGCGAGTGTTTCTAAAGTCATGCGTAAGACAGGAGCAGTTGTTGGGATTGGATGAGTTAACAAGTCCGTGAACGGTTCATGCATGCAGGGCAGGCGATTTATGCGGTGATTATAAAAGATGAACTGCACAGCACGACATATTTGTTCCCAGGCACATTATTTCGTGTGCTGAATTGACCGGCGTTGTTAAATCGAGACACACTCGGCTGAACTAGGTAATCGCACAGCCTGACAATGCCAACACGGGCTACTGAAGCGTCCAACTTTGGATTGTGTGTTAGTTGAGAGCCGTTGTGTCGTGTCAGCGTTTCTGACCATCTCTCCGCCCCGTGTGTTTCAGCTGCCGCGGCTGGCGGTCCGGCCGCAGCGCCGTGCCCAGTTTGACGCACGCCGTCTCCGCCATCTGCTACGCCCTCTTCCTGGCCACGCAGACCACACTCGTGCTAGCCGCGCTGGCGCTCACCACTGAGATCGGCAACATCTACACCCACCTGATGGCCATCGTCGGCGAGCGGCGTGCCGGCCGCTTCCCCAGCTGGGTGCCCGCACTGGGCGTCATCCTGGCCGTCGTGTTCAACGGACTCGTCTACCTGGTGGTCCTGGCGCTGGCCCTGGCGCGACGCAATCCCATGACGATGCCGCCGCTCGACATCACGCTCTTCTTCTTCTTCACGACGTACAGCTTCATCATGAACACGTATTCTATCTACCTGGTGATGGCGTCCTTCTTCAACAGTGTGCTGGAGGCTCGCGTGTCTCATGTGCTGCGCGGTAGGGCCCGCGGCCGGTCCGGACCCGTGCCTGCCCAGGCGCTGGCCAACATGCGCA
Source organism: Semibalanus cariosus (assembly GCA_030323935.1). Taxonomy (NCBI): domain Eukaryota; kingdom Metazoa; phylum Arthropoda; class Thecostraca; order Balanomorpha; family Balanidae; genus Semibalanus; species Semibalanus cariosus. The sequence continues at coordinate 3,382 of JARFNR010335904.1, forward strand.
GCTCACTGTCGGCGTCGCGCGCCGTCCGACCCGCGGCTGGCGGCGAGGAGCCTGTCGCCGAGGTTAAGTGTAGCGACAAGGCGCTGCTGGTGAACAATATGGCGTGAGGCGTCACGGCGCGTCAGATTTGTCTGTGATACCGCACCGCGTCGCGGCGGAGCTGCTGCAAGCGAAAACAACGGCCAAATGACGTCACTGGGAGAGTGCTGTGGACGCGGTGTGCCCGCGACTGGCGGATCTCCCGCATGAGAGCGATTCTTGCGTGCGGATCCCGGGCGCTGCCTTCGACTGGGGCGTCACCTATAGCAATGTGTGTTTGTGTGAGGCGACATCTATACTCATGTCTTCGACCCATATTATGGGTGCGTTGAGTAATGCATTTCTCAACCTTCCAATGCGGGCATATTTTTCAGACTTGTTTTTGATCGACGAGTTTATGTCATTGAAAGTTCGTCGAAATGCTCGCATTGCCTCGACTGAGAGTTTTCATGTGATTTTTCCTCACTGACTTTCTGTACGAGCTTTATACGTCTTTCTGCGTCGCGAGCTGGTTCGCATGTGTTTCGTTACGTCCAACTGCTCACGGCTTAGTTTGTGTGTATGTGCTGCTATCATGCGCGACATTGTCCTAAAAGTTCATGAACAACTGGCTTACTTTGGTAGACCTGGAGATGAATCTTCTTCCACCCTGCTGCTAGGAATAGTGCCGTGCCATGCTTATTCAGTGCTTCATTTGAGCTCCGGCATCCAAATGTTTGCCGCCTCCGTCGATGGCCGATATTGTACAGAGATTATCCTGCCTGGACCCGGACTCACACGCGGCGTTGAAGGCCGATTCTACGCTCGCACTGTACAACTGTATATACCCTACAGTGTGGTAACGCTTCAACACTGGTGAACCGCTAACGCTCGGGCAAAAAGGAAGTTAGCCTGTAGGATCTACTCGCCCGTCACTCCGGTCTCCGCGTTTGTCGGCAGTAATTCAGGGTGGGCTCGAGCGCGACCGGCTGGCGTCTGAGCCGGTACCCGGTGGGCTGCGCTGTGCACGTCTGTGTGTGTGTGTGTGCGCGTGTCCATGTGTCGGTGTGTGATGTGTGGTAGTCGCGGTTGTGCACTGATCAATGAGACCCGCGGTGCGACATTTCGTGTGACCCGTCCCCCTCGTGTTGGTGGAGAGGTGGCGGCTGTGCCGATCCAACTTGTATTTATTATTTCTGCAAATATACCTGAACTATTGGCATGTTCCGTTCATTGACGTTTCAGCGACGCGCAGCGAGACGCGTATTCTGCACGGGAAGCAAAAATCTGGTCGGCAACTTTTGCGACTCGTTCCTTCACTGGGTACTACCGGAACTATTTTTCCCATTAAAGGGAAATATTCACATTTCATTTTTTTAACAACATTTTCTTTGGCTTCCGTCATGGTATAATAATTGTTATTTTGAATTTTAGAATTAAATAAATTATTCCCTTATTCAAAGTTGTAAGTTTGGAAAAAATAAAAAGCAAGTAGGTGCCTAGTGTGCTTCATGAAGGTCACTGACAACGTTGTCATTCCCTACGTCTTGTATGTAAAGTCATAGGGCCAGAAATGAAGCAAGTGCGCCAAGACGCGTGACAACGTCCCTGATTGGTCAATGAAACAAATTGCCGACACTAAATAGGTCGCCGTCCAAGCGCATCGATGAGCTTCTGATGTAATTGCCAGTTTGGATTGTGTGTGTTATTTTAATGACTGTTTTTCATGATTATATAAAGCATATTGTTATATACAGCCAGAGACAAAACATACACAACTCCTGATGTTGAAAATAAATGAAGCAATTTTCAAAACATGAGGGTCGCAACCTCGAACTAGGCCGCCGTAAAAGCGCATCAGTGAACTGCTAATTTGGTTACCTTTTCATTCAATAAGGGGTGTAATTTTTCCAAAATGATTGTGGGTGCTCGGCTTAAAGAGCGCCAAGCTGCAAGGGCACCACTATATATAAATATATTTTCTCTCTCAAGCTATGCTTTCTCGCCGGATTTCGATCACTTTGACAACTAAAGGGCGCTTTTTGAGATAAATTCGCATGGGTTAACCTGTCGTTCATTTCTCTATATTTCGTTAGAGAGGCGCCACTGTTATCACTGATGGCATTACAGGCTGCCTCAAAATAGCAAAACTGCTGCACTGCATTTCTAATTAACTCGTCCTAGTGGGGGTCATTTTGACCACCCCCTCCCTGAGGTTTTTCGGGAATAACGGGAAAACGGCGGCGGGCAGCGACGCCAAATTTGGGACAGTTATTCGGGCATCAATTACAAACATTTGGTAAACGTTTTGACCTCAAGTCATCTCAGGTCAGGTTACCAGGTCACGTCAAGTGACCTTACCTCCAAAAATATTTGTGGTCGTGCCAAAGTCACAGTCTTTGCCCGATATAGTTAAAACTTGCAGGATGTCATAAGGCAATAAGTACATACAATTCGAATATCTCGTTTTGCTTGTATTGCTTGCTTTGCTTGCTTTGTGGATTGCTTGTATCGGTGACCTAAGGTCAAGGCAATTTCCTGACCTCCCCATGATAACTGAAAGGGAAAATATACAAACGCTCCTATTCTGAGAATATGCATTGGATTAGGCCAATTATTCAGAATCATGTTATTTTAGCTCATTTTTTATGACCCAGGTGAGGTCAGCTGAAGTCATCCGAGGTCATCAGCACTTATTTGCTAATAACTCTTGATAGAATAAAGATAAAGACGTGCGAATGACACCACTGTTGTGTGTGTCTCGTTGAGTCGCGTCGCCCCATATGCAGCATGACCTACCTGAGTCACCAAATAACCTTGACATGAGGTCAAATTTTGATGTTGATCTAACCACGTCACAATTAAAATTTGTCGAAGCGCCTTGACGAAACAAATGCGATAGTGTCGAAATTATATTTATCTATGTTTAACCGATACAAATTTATTCAGAAAACAACTTTGTGGAAAAAATGTAATCGTGACCTTTGATGACCTCTGGACCCAAATGACTTCGATTGGCTTTGATCTGAGCCTTCGAACGCTTTTCTCCGCGTCTTCATAGCCCTTTTAGTTTTCGAGTTAGTGTGTGGGGGCGGATATGTATATAGGGGCGCCGAGCAGTCTGTACAGTCACACCGATCAATCCAGAAAAGGTGGTCATTACTGGATCGGTCAGGAGAGGGGGGGGGGCGTCAGGCGTTCGAATGGGGGCGCCGAGCTGCCTGGAGAGGGACGCCAGGCGATCTGGATAGGGGCGCTGAGCTGCCGGGAGAGAGTCACCGAACGGCCCAGGGAGCACCATATGCAGTACGGACAGGGGCGCCGAACTGCCCAGAGAGAGAGGCGGCGAGCTGCCCGAGGGACGCCAAGCTGCCTGAACAGGGCGCCGAGCGGCCCGGAGAGGGATTTCGAGCTGCCCAGAAGGGGGCGCCGAGCTGCCCGGAGAGTGTCACCGAGCGGCTCTGGGCGCCAAACAATCTAGACAGGGGCTCCAAACTCTCCGGAGAGGGGCGCCGAGCGGCCCGGAGAGGGATGCCGAGCTGCCCAGAGAGGGCGTCGAGCTGCCCGGAGAGGGGCACCGAATGGCCCGGGATGTCATGCAGTTCGTACAGGGGCGCCAACCCGGACAGTGGCAACGAGTTGCCCGAAAAGGGGCGCCGAGCGGTAATGAGAGTGACGCCAAACTGCCGGGAGAGGGGCGCCGAGCGGCCCGAAGGGGGGGGGGGGCGAATGGCCCAGGGATGGCATGCAGTCCGGACAGGGGCGCAGAGCGGCCCGGAGAGGGGGCCGAGCGGCCCGAGGGCGCCATGCGGTCAGGACAGGAAGCCAAACGGCTCGGACAGGGGTGCTGATCATCACTGGGGCACCCAGTTGCCAGGGAAGGGACGCCGAGCAATGCCGACACTGTCGCCGAGCGGTCCACAGGGGAGTCGCTCAGCCCGGGGGTGCCAGGTGGCCAGGGGCGCCAGGCGGCAGGGCGCCTCGAATGATCCAGCCTCACGGGGCCCTGAATGGTCAACAAGGTGCCCAAAAGAGCGCCCGAACGGTCAATAGGGGCGCAACAAGGCCGTATAAGAGAGGTAGAACTGTCCGGCGATTTTAGCGGCAGTTTCGTTTAACATTAGCGTGACGTCACTGGTGCCTACACTCCCCCTCGCGCCTCATAATACCATTATACGACCTTGACAATACCTAACTATCACGGTGCGGGCGCTGTAGACGGTACACCGGTTTGCATATACTTTACCTACATCAAAACTGGTTTGAAATGGCGACTTATCAGACACGTATCGATGTGGCCGTATATAATATACTAATTGCAACTCACAAATTGATATCAAGCTGCCCGAACCTCCATCCGCCTGACAGGGGCGGCGCTGAGCCCTTGAGACTAGGTAGGCAAGGTAGCATTATCATAAAAACATCGATAATCATAATAGGTACTTCATATCTTCATATCGATGATACTTCATAATATAGGCGCATCGATAATACTGCATAATTAATATAGGTAGCAGTTCTTAACATCATACCTAGGTGGCGTTGTCATCGTCATTGGTATCATTTACATTGAGACTTTACAGAATTATCTCACAAATATGTATATAATGAACTTCAAATATACCTATGTCAAATTCGATTGTATCTACTTTTGCCTTAACACGCATATTTGTCTTGCGTGTTTCACAAAGTGTTCTGAATTTCTAGAATAAATGACTCATTCCAAAAGTGGTAGAACAATGATTTTCAAAATAATAATCGAACTCCTATGAGGCAAGCTACTACGAGCCTAAAATAGCAATTGCTATTGCAGTCACATTTATTTTTTGAAGTTATTGCACTTAACCCTATTCCGTGCTGGGGAGGGGGGCAGGTTTTGCCCACCCCCGGTGTTTTTTTCGCTTGCCGCTTCAAAACCGTTTGGCCTAGCATCTTGAAACTTTGTGACTTTTCCTAGAATTCAATTACGCGTATTATGTTAAAATGTTGAAAAAATCGGCACAGCAGAGGCGGTGCCAGGCTCATGTTTTTGGGAGGGTGTTACCAATGCAGTTGTGCGGCGCATACTTCCTTCGTAGTTTGCGGTGCAATAAATGCGTCAGAAACGTTGTCACTGCAATGTACATCATAAATACTTAGATTTAGATATTTGGGGGCAGAGGCGCACTCAGGTACATAAAATGGGAGGCGATACCCTCCGTCAAATTAGGTTCAACTTCAATTAAGTAAGATGATAAATGGCGTTACGCACATGGTGCCCCCCACGATGTTTACCTGGATCCGCCTATGCGCAATATGTTACATTTAACAAAATACAGCAAATAATGACCACATGTGCCGTTCATATCGTTTCAAACAATCACGAACAGCAGATATTTATTATCAGAAAATCCCCCCCCCCACACTTTTACATCCTCTGAATACGCCTATGATTTTTGATTTCGGTATTTTTCCTTTTGATATATTAAAAACCAGAACAATGGAAGCTCAAAAACGTTTTAGGCATGACAATCGGTTAAACCACATGGCCGCAATGACCTTTCAAAAAACATCCAAAAATTGCATATTTTTTGCCCCCTGGCCCCCATTTTAGAACACAAAATAAATGTAATGGTCCAAGAAGAAAGATCTTGTCGTGACGAATCGGATGGTGTTTATGCCATCGAAATCGACCAAGCGGTTCTCGAGATCTCTGGGGGGGGGGGGGGGCAGAATCTGCTGCCCCCCCCCCCCCAGCACGTTAACGTTATTCTGGCCGCCAGCACGGAATAGGGTTAAAAAAGGTGTGTTCTTCTCGTTTTTAGTTTATTTGCCTACCTTACAGCTACCAGCAGGACCCAATAGCAAATGTACACAGGCTGGTCGAGAATCTAGTAGGACGAGGTAGGCAAGCTTAGGCAATATTTTTTCTTACATTTGCGCTTAATTTATGGTTTAGAAGGAAATTATCTTGGACAATTTAGAACATTTGCTCCAAAATAGGCCCATTCCGATTGCAGAAAACCATACAAATCAATAATAAAAAAATGAAAAGAAGGGAAGATAAATATCGGTATCGGGAGAAGGCTACCGTACAAGGTAGGCATTGCCTACCTTGCTTACATGGAAGAACCGCCCCTGCCGCCTGGGCCACTTGAAGGCCACCTGAACCGGGGCCCGTCCACCCGCCGCCCGAACCGAGAACTGTTCAGTGTTCACACGCCGTAGAAACCACCTGAACCGGGGACCGTATATTAAAGCTTTTACTTTCCTCAGGCACACTTCACAGTCCGACATGACACCACAGTCGCCAGTCCTGAGCCGCGGACCTCGGACCCAAACAGACACAGGACCCCGCGGCTGACAAACTATACCTACACGGCCGCTCGTCAGTCCGACAGGACACCACAGCAGCCAGTCCTGAGCCGCGGACCTCAGACCCACACAGACACAGGAACCCGCGGCATTATTCAATTAAATGTTCCCTCACCTCAGCAAAAAAAAGCAAAACCGACGCCTTGCGAGAGCTCCATCAGCATTGCACATGACAACCGTTGCGAGAGCCAATCAGATGCGAGGCACCAGTTACGACACAGCCCTGTACTGAGCGATTCGAAAATGGACCAATGCGAAAGCACTACGACGGTAGCCCCCTGGGGCGCAATATTCATTATAGGTGCTCAGGCTGGATTGTGGGTGCTCAGATCAGGATTGTGGGTGCTCGAGCACCCACAGAGATATAAAATTACACCCCTGAGGACAAGGAGCATCATAAACTTGTCGTTTGCGTTAGCGTACCACTCGAAACCACGACACGTGGTGCAAACTCGGGCACGCCGCCGATAAATCAGGGGCATTTGGATGAACATTACAATTACGAGCATTCTACCAGTATCAGTATACGGTGATTTGAACTTACCGGGAGTTTTGAAATGTTTCCCTCTTGCAGTGGCAGCAATGCGGCTGCTGAGGCAGGGTTGTCAACCAGATTATCAGCAACAGCATCGCAATCATGTCTTGTCTAAAAAGAGGCACGACCGTCGACCAAGCAACGACCTTGGCAGCGAATGCAAGCAGCCATCTTATTCCAAGAGCTATTATATATATAGACAAATATCGATTTCCCAAAAAAGGTTTTTCTTATTTATTATCATTAAATATGATGAATAAAATGACTGTAGTTAAAAAAGTTGCATTCATATACACAAAATAGATTCAAAATCGATATAAACGTCAAATAGCATCAATACAAAATGTATCTAAACATAAAACTCTTGATATTAAATGTTTCTGCTCCATTTCCAAACAAATGCGCTAAGCTTGTAAAACTGGGGGTGTATTTCATTTCGTTTTCTTTCATATCTTTATTCATTTTACCGGGATATTTTTGTGCACTGCAAGCAATTCTCTGAAAGGTAAGGCTGTGCCTAATATCTATATTAAGGTTAAAAATTCACCCTTTTTGATTAGTAGGTATCCGAGTTGCCATAAAGACATCGCTTGCCCTCAGGCGTTTTCCAGCCTTACTAAACATGAGTGTTAGCGCTTAAAATGTATATGTTTACAACGTTACGAAAAAAAACTTAGCATAACTTGTTTAGCTTTGTAAATACATGTATCTCCCGGTGCTAAGAATGCCGTCGGAATAATGAAATAGGAGTCTGAAGCAGCCACCGCAGTCCTAACAGTAAAACGATGAATGTTAAAGGGAAATATTCACCTTTTCCCACAAAAATGGAGTTATTGCTTGAAATCGACAGACAAGACCAAAATATATTGTAAATTCATCACATTTTGCATAAAAACTTTCCTATCGAAATATATTTCAAGTTAAAGTTGATAAGCGTTCCACACATTTAACGACCGGTACCTACTTGGCAAGTTGAAGTACTTTCGGTCCTCATCAAACTGCGGGCTTTTCCCGTATTGCCATTGAATAAAAAAGGTAACAATTCAGTGGCGGATCCAGAGGGGGGTGGGTGGGCAGGGGGCCATGCCCCCCCCCCCCGTGAGCCTCGAAGGGGCCCAATGGCCCGAGGGGTCCTCATAGGCGATCGAAGTGACTCGAAATAAATTTCACTCCGTTTTGAAACAAAGTGCAAGTAAAGTAGTAGCAAAACAACAAACCGCAAGGCCTGAGGGTCCCCTGCTAGCCTGAGGGGCACTCTGACCGCCTGAGGGGCACTCTGACCGCCTGAGGGAGCACTCTGGCCGCCTGAGGGAGCACTCTGGCCGCCTGAGGGGCACTCTGGTCGCCTGAGGGGGCACTCTGGCCGCCTGAGGGGGCACT